>SNQJ01S0085039.1:11772-34829 GCA_010110895.2 Picea sitchensis
AGAGAGAGAGAGAGAGAGAATGGGGAATGAGGATGTAGGGAGAAAGGTGGAGAGGGAACGAGTGGCACCAAAGAGAAATGTAGAGAGAGAGAAGGTTAGATATATATATATATGGAGAGAGAGAGGGAGATAAGGTTTTAAGGTTTAGGGTGTGGAGTTATTTTTTATAATCCGAATGCTAATTTTCTATAATTTAGAATTTCATTAAATTTAGATCCCATATTGGATCCCAATTTAAAAATATTTTCCACAATAGCCTTCCTAACCTCCTAAGGAATCAAACTATGGTGATCTCGGAATGCTTCTATCAAGGCTTCCAATTTAAAAATATTTTCCACAATGCATACCTTCCTAACCTCCTAAGACATCAAACTATGGTGATCTTGGAGTGCTTATATCAATGTTTTTTTAGCATATAAATACAATTTTAAAGAAATCAAAGTAATATCTTACATTATTAAGTTAGGATAGACCGATTGATATCAATGGATGTTAATCATCATCATCATCATCATCATCATAATCATGAATAAGTTTATATCAAGAGATAAAATATAATATTTCATTATTATTTATTGTAAAATAATATGATGAATTTAGTATATACAGTTATCTTCCATATAATATTTCCATATATAATTAAAAAAAAATTAAAATTATCTGGGCTACTCTCATGTAAAATAGAAGAGGTCAAAAAATATAAAAGAATTTGTATTGGGTTGATAAGATGTCAAAGGTGTTAGGGAAATTGCAAGTTTTTTAATTACCAAAAACACATGGGAAATGCCAAAAAAATATGAATAAAATTCAAGACCTAAAAAAAAGTAGTATTATTTATAATATGTAGAACCATTATGACTTAGTGAAGGTAGTCAATGGCCATCTATATCCACATGGATCATTGAAAAGTTTAATTAATTACAATAAGATATAGACATTGTATGGTTGTATTTATAACAGTGTTTTAAAAACTATCAAACCAGAACTAGAACCGGCAAGTTTGACCGGTTAGAAGGTGGACCAGTTCGAACCGGTAGAAAAACCAAACCGTTCAGCCGGTTTATGATCGAACTGGTCGGTTCTGTGATAAACCGGTCGGTTCGGTTTGATTTTTCTCAAGGACACCCGTAGATCCCAAAAATTAATTTTTTGGGGGGTTTTTTAAAACCCCTTGCCCCCCTAAACCCTAACAACATGCTATAAAGACACAACATCCCCATCTAAGAGCCTCACACCTCTCTCATTCATCAATTGGGAGCATTTGGGAGCATTTGGGAGATTTTGGGTTTTGGAGCAACATTGATTCTTGAGGAGCAACCTTGAGGAGCTTATTAGGCAAGTGTTTTGGGTATTTTGTGGTGGATTTGGCATATCAAATAGGAGTTTATAGTTCATATTCAAGTTTGGAGGAGTTTGGAGGAGACTCTAGAGGTATGTTGAACAATTTCCACTCAATGTTTTTTCAATCTTGAAAGTTGAGTCTTGATTGTTGAATGTTTGAAATTTTGAAACTTGTAAGAGTCTAAGACAAGGTTCCTTATTTGCATTTTCAAATTGCTTGCATTGTGAAAATTCCACCTTTGATTTAGCCTTTGAGTTTTCATTTAGAAATTTACAATGGCCCCCAAAATTAAAGATGTCGCATGGGTTCATGATGAGGTGATTGAAGGTCTAATGTATTGCAAGTATTGTCAAAAATGCATCAAGGGTTGGGGGGGGGAGTCATTCATAGGTTGAAAGAACACTTGGATGGTGTTAAAGGCCATGTTAAATCATGTCAGGCACCATTGGATTTTATTGGACATATTAGAGAAGAGATGCAAAAAGTACTTCATGACTACCAAGTCGGTAAGGCTAGGGAAAACTCTATACAAGCTGAAATAGGGAGGAAGAGGGAACCAACCCCACTTTTGATTATGAGGAGTCTCCATCTCTTCATTCTACCAGTGTTATACATAGATACCCCTTTCATTATGTTCCTCCTCCCCTTGATAGTGAAAATCTTAAGGTTTAAGCTATTATTAGAGTTCTTTGCATTTCAATGGACAACAATAGCATAAGATAGGATCACTGAGAAATACATAATCACAAGAGACACATCATTTATCCCAGGAAACCCTCAAGGGGAAGAAAACCAAGAAAAAACTTCCTTATTATAGATAGACAATACAATGCCAAGAGATAACTCAAATAAATACAGAAAGTCCTCTCCCAAGAATGTGCCTCTCTCTCTCTCTTCTCCACCTACAGCTATAAAACTTCTCTCTCAATGAACAAGTGAGTGTGTGTCTAAGTGAGGCTCTAGCCTCCTTATTTATACAATTCTGGCATGTGTGGAAGTGTCTCTTCACTGGCAGGGTCGACTTCTGAATCTAAGTGGTTATAACCACCTTTAATATATTTTGGGGCCTCTTTAATATATTTTGGGGGCGACTTCTTATTCTAGCTATTAGAATTATGTTTTGACCAATATGCAAAAGAGGATTTGATCTTTTACAATAGCCAACATTATCAATCCACAATGGGATTGATCTAACGAATAATTCCACAATAATAATTAGAATAAAATTTGCAGTTACATTATTTCAACACTCCCCCTTAACAAGAAGGGTATTCTTCAACAAGATCAGGCGAGAAAGAGGACAACATCATCAACAACATCAGGTGGGTGAGAGGATAGCATCATCAATATCATCTTGGAACACTATCTGACATATCTATAAATCATCGAAAGTTTTTCTCATTGGCAACATCGTCATTCTCAAAAGAATGAAATCATCATCTGCATCAATTTGGATTAGTATAAAACTAATAAATAAACATCACAACATGAGGTTGGTCACATCATCATAGCACGAGGTTGTCTCATCATAACAGCATGAGGCTGGCACATTATCACATCACGAGGCTAGAACACTATACAACAATTAAGTTGTAATCACAATACTGGACTAGCTTTACGTCACAGTTATCAAGATGGAAGCACATTAATCGGCTTGCTTTTCATCACAGTAATCAAGATGGAAGAAAAATACTCATATTTCTTTTTGTCACAACAATCAAGATGGAAGCACAATACTACTCTTGCTTTTTGTCACAACTATCAAGTTGGAAGCACAATACTCGTCTTGCTTTTCGTCATAGAAATATCGGATCTCTATGTGCTTCGACTTGTCATGAAATACGGGATTCTTTGTCATCTTTATGCAGCTCTTTGTCATGAAATACGGGATTCTTTGTCATCTTTTCATCACAACAATCAAGTTGGAAGAACAATACTCGTCTTTCTTTTTGTGATAGCTATAAAGCTGGAAGCAAGGTACTAGACTAGCTTTATGTCACATCAATTAAGCTGGAAGAAGAGTGCTAAACATATCTCAACATAACAACTAGACTTGATTTACATAAAAATGGTTAGCCTTGAAGAACAGTACTAGGAATATCTCAAAACAACAACTAGAATTGATTTACGTCACAACGGTTAAGCTGGAAACATAGTACTAGGCACATGTTCACACAACAACTAGAATGGATTTACGTCATAGCGGTTATGTTGGAAGTGAAATACTAGATATATTTCATCACAACACTACTCCCCCTTTCAAGGAAGGTCCTTTCGGACTATATCAAGCTTATCTCGAAAGTGCTCAACTTTACACGAGATAGAGACTTGGTCAACCCATCGGTAACCTGTTCATTCGTGCTAACATACTGGATCTTTATGCCTTCTCTCTGCACCATGTCATGGATGTAATGATATCGGATCTCTATGTGCTTCGACTTGTCATGAAATACAAGATCCTATTTTCTTCCATCTCTAGGTCAAATAGACCAGTCAATAACTTACAAATCCATACAGCTTCATAGTTGGCAAAACATGCAACAATGTATTCTGCTTCCGCTATACTTAGAGCAATGTTGGATTGCTTCCTACTCTGCCATGAGATCATGGTTGATCCCAAAATGAAACAACATCCTGAATTTCTCTTCCTCTCAGAGACACTTCCATCCCAATTTGAATCAGTGTACCCACTCAGTGTGAAATCATGATCTCCATCATACCTGAGACCACAATATAATGTACCTTTAAGGTACCTCATCACATGTTTTGTAACAACTAGGTGAACATGTCTGGGTTCTACTAGAAACTGACTCAAAGTGTTCACAGCAAAAAAGATATCTGGTTTGGTGTTTTCTAGGTACATCAGTGATCTAATGATCTATATATGCAACATGGCATCAATCAATTCTAACGAAGTGTCGACCAGTAGCTTCAGCTTTGCTTCCATGGGTGCATTCATAGACTTGCACTCCAACATGTGGAATCTCTTCAGGATTTCAACTGCATACTTCCCTTGGTTAAGAAAGATTATCTCCGGGCTCTTCCATACCTCAAGGCCTAAGAAATAATGCATTAGTCCAAGGTATTTCATCTCAAATTCTGAGGCAAGCTTCTTCTTACATTTGGTGATGATATTTTCTTCTCCAATTAAGAATAAGTCATCCACATACAACAACAATATCACCATCTCATCATTCATAACCTTGAAGTAGAGGTTAGAATCTTCTTTAATATTGGTAAAGCCCAAGCTCGTCAGAAAACCATCTATCCTGCCATACCAAGCTCTAAGAGCTTGCTTCAATCCATACATATCCTTCTTCATATTGCATACATGAGACTTCCTATCTTCAACTTCAAATCCTTAAGGTTTCTCTATATACACTTCTTCTTCAATGACACTATTTAGGAAGGTTGTCTTTATGTCCATCTGGTTTAACTTCAACTTCATCTTAGCTGCAAGGGCTATGATGGTTCCGATCGAAGTGTATCTTGCAACAAGAGAGAATGTCTCTTCATAGTCATTGCCTTCCTTTTGAGAAAATCCATGAGCAACAAATCTTGATTTATGTTTCTCAATAATTCAATCGACAACATGTTTTATTTTGAAGATCCATTTGGAATATACCACATCCTTACTCTTTGGTCTGGGAAATATTTCCCATACATCATTCTTTATTATGGATTGGTATTCCTATGTCATGGCGTATGACCATTCTCTCTTTTGAATGGATTATTCAAAGCAGGCAGGCTCCTTCTCTAGGAGATCACACATCAAAGCTATGTAACTAGAGAATGGATTTGGTCTCTTCACCTATCTCGTGGTTCCTTTGGGAACACCATACTTCTCTCCATCTTGAATAAGATCTCTTTCCCAACATGGATTTATCTTATGGGAGATCGTCATCTGAGGAGGCTATTGAAATTATACTATGTCACGATCTTCTATTGTTTCCTCATCAGGGGAAGTTATGACTTCCCTCACTAGTTTTGCGGCTCTAGGAACCTCCCTCACTGATTCTGCAACTCTGGAGATTATGGGTTCCTCTTCATATACTTCTTCAAGATGGCATATTCTTAATTTCTTGAGAGCTTAATATTCATCAAAGGTCACATCCTTGCTGATATCAATGTGATGGTGACCTGGTACATAAATCCTGAAGGGCTTCGAGACCTCACAGTATCCCACAAATATTCCCTTCTTTCTTGAAGGGTCCATCTTGTTTCCTTTCTCTTTCGGAATATGTATAAATACTAGGCAACCAAATATTTTGAGATGGCTTACCTATGGCTTCTTTCCGATGAACATTTCTTCAGGGGTATTGAAACCAAGTGCACTATGGGACAATCAGTTTTTCACATATATTGTTGTCATTGTTGTTTCTGCCCATAAGCACATTGGAAGATCTTGATAATGGATCATGGTATTCACTTCTTTCATTATCGCTCTATTATTTCTTTCTTCCACGTCGTTTTGTTGAGGATTGTAGTGAGTGGTGGTATCCCTATTGATCCAGACATCTTTGTAGAAGTTCACAAACTCTTTTGACATGTATTCTCCTCCATTATCTGACCTGAGTACGTTGATCTTTCTTTCAGAAATATTCTCTATCAAGGCTCTGAATTCCTTGAATTTAGTGAACACTTCATCTTTTGATTTCAAAAAGTACACCCAGGTCTTACGAGAATAATCATCAATAAAATATACATAGTATGCATACCCATTGATGGAGGATGATGGCATTGGGCCACACACATTTTAATGAATAAGTTCTAGGACTCCTTATTTGTTGTATGTCTTCGTAAAATGGCTCTTGATGTTCTTCCCTTGTGCACATCCATTTCACACGTCTTCATGGTCAACCTTGAGTTCTGGTAGACCTGTGACTGCTTTGCATACGTATGGTAGTGCCTTGTAGTTGATGTGGGATAATTTTCTATGCCAAAGTTCAGATGGATTCTCAATAGTGTGGGTCATGGAAGCTTCTGAGTGACCCTTTAGCTCATACAAGCCACCTTCTTCTTTTCCAATGATGATTGCTTCTTTTAAGATTTCTCCTTTAGCCCACATAAGGACTTCTCCATCTATGAAGGCAACTCTGAAGCCTTTCTTTTCTAAAGATGAAATGGAGAGTAGGTTCTTTGTCAAACCTGGTACATAGAGTATGTCCTTCATCTTCATTGAATTCCTTAGATTAAGCTTGTAGTTTGATTCTCCCCCTCCCTTGATGAGATATTGGTAATCATGTTCAAGTGTCACTTTATGATAAAAATTCTTTTCTAAAATGAAAGAGATAATATCTCTTTGACCTGTCATGTGTTTGGAGGCACCACTATCAATGAGCCAAGTGTCCTCTCCAGGTGTTATCGATCCTGAGAGGGCCGAGATTAAGACATAGTCATTAATTTGTTCTCTTAACATATTTGCAGGTGGCTCTTCATCTTCAACTGCATGGGCATGGTGCCTCTTATTTTTTCTTTTATATTCTTCTCATGTTGTTGGACAATATCTCGCAATATGTCCCATCTTGTCACAGTCGTAGCATTGGACAGATGATTAATATATTTCCTTTTGTTGTCCTTTCTTTTGGAATCTCTTTGGTTGAGATTTGTTTTGGGGGTGAGACTCTTTATGAGTTTCTTTCTGGAAGTAGGAATTATTCCTTCCTCATTTGGTGTGAGTAGCTAGGGATTGATCATAATCTCTTGCTAGTAATGCTTCTCGGTTAGCTACTCTTGTTTCTTCTTGAATGCATTCTTCCCTTAGACCATCAAATTTTAGTTTCTTTGTTCTAGCACAAATCCTTTGGATGAATGCATCCCAAGGTCTTGTGTGACCATTGAGGATCATCATTATAAGTTCTTCTTCGTCTATAGAATCTCTGATTTCTTCTAGTTGTTCTTTGAACTGGGATATTATGGAGAAATATTCTTGGATTGATTCTCCTTTCTGCATCCTTGTATTCTTGAGTTGAGTTCTTAGATTCATCTTCTGTTTTATGTTCTTTCCTTCATATAGTCTTCTTAGGGAATCAAAAATTTCTTTCATAGTCTTCTTTGATGACACATAAGGGATCAAGTGATCTTTGATTGAATCTGCAATGATTCTTTTGGCCCTTATCGTGTCCTTTTGATGATTTTCTTTGTCTGCAGCATCGTCGGGTTCCGACACTTCTTCTTTGACAAATCTTGCTATGTCATTCTCTTAAAGAATGAGTCCAATCCTATACTTCCAGGAACGTAAGTTTTCCACACCTTCCAACTTGTCAACAAGCTTAGTGCTTATAGACATCTTTTACTTGGAGCTAGGAAAATGACCAAAAAATGAAAATGCTCAAAATCAAATTCTGAACTTACCAGGATGTGCTCTTGGCTGAGATAAGTAACCTGGTGTGTTTGGATATGAGAAAATCCAAATTTTACCCCTCCAAACTTGATCTGTAGATTTATCGACTGGTGCTTATGGTTTTCTAGTACCGCTGGTATTCTGGTACTTATGGTACTTCTAGTACTTTGGTTTTCTGGTACTTCTCGTACTTTATGAAACTAGGGTTTCACTTTTTGGGAGATCTAGCCACTGAAAAGTTGCGTTGAAGATGACAATGTGATCCTTGAGGAAGGGCACACTTTTCTAGATGGTTTTAGGGATGAAATACTTCATCAACAAAAAGCCCTAATTTGTATGTATGACAACAATGACGTTTTTCACTTTCTCTTGTGAAAGATGCTCTCTTCAACTTAGCTCTGATACCATGTTAAGGTTTAAGCTATTATTAGATTTCTTTTCATTTCAATCGACAACAATAGAATAACATAGGATCACTGAGAAATACACAATCACAAGAGATACATCATTTATCCTGGGAAACCCTCAAGGGGAAGAAAACCCAACAAAAACTTCCATAGTATAGATAGCCAATACAACGCCAAGAGATAACTCAAATAAATACAGAAATTCCTCTCCAAAGAATCTCTCTCTCTCTCTCTCTCTCTCTCTCTCTCTCTCTCTCTCTTCTCCAACTACAATTCTGAAACTTGTCTCTCAATGAAAAAGTGAGTGTGTGTCTAAGTGAGGTGCTACCCTCCTTATTTATACAATTCTAGCACGTGTGGAAGTGTCTCTTCACTGGCAGGGCCGACTTGTCAATATGGGTGGTTATAACCACCTTTAATATATTTTGAGGCCTCTTTAATATATTATGGGGCCAACTTCTTATTCTGCCTATTGCAATTATGTTTTGACCAATCCACAAAAGGGGATTTGGTCTTTTACAATAGCCAACATGATCAATCTGCAATGGAGATTGATCTAATGAATAATTCCACAATAATAATTAGAATACACTTTGCAGTTACATTATTTCAACAGAAAATACCATGAATCCACCTTAAAGTAAAAAGAGGAATAGCATCCAAAGCTATTTCACAACTCCCCCCACTTCTGGCTCTGACAATGCCAATGTTTCTCAAGTTCATGTTCAACCTACTCAATATCATCCCACCTTAGATGACTATTGGAAGAAAAAATATAGAGATATTCCTTATGAGTACATAGCTAGATGGTGGTATCATGCTGATATCCCCTTCAATGTTGCTCACTCACCATATTACCAACCTATGTGGGATTCCATTATTGCTTGTGAGAGGGGATTCAAAGGCCCTAGTATGCATGATTTGAGGGGATCTCTTTTGAAAAAAGAGGTCGGATCCGTTGAATAATACTTGAGATATTTCAAAGTATAATGGGCCAAAACAGGATGTACCATCATGTTAGATGGATGGAGTGATGGAAAGAACCATACTATCATAAATTTCCTTGTCTCTTTCCCATAAGGAACCATGTTTTTGAGATCAGTGGATGCATCTGATAGGGTCAAAGATGAAAAATTGTTGTTTGAGATATTAGATGATGTTGTTATAGAGGTAGGGGTGGAGAATGTTATTCAAGTCATCACAGATAATGCCTCTAACTGTGTTCTTGCAGGGAAGATGTTAGAGGAGAAACACAAAACCATATTTTGGAACCCATGTGCTGCACATTGCATAGACCTCATGCTTGAGGACATTGGAAAACAATAATGGATCAAAAACACTATATATCATGCAAAAAGAATCACAAAGTACATCTACAACCACTCATGGGTTTTGAACCTGATGAGGAAAAACACAGAGAAAATATAACTTCTTAGGCCTGCCATCACTAGATTTGCAGCTCACTTCTTGACATTGCAATCTATGGCTTCTCAATCTAGTAACTTGCAAAATATGTTTTCATCTGATGAATGGAATGAATCTCAGTGGGCCCAAAGAATAGATGGAAAAGACACCAAAAATAAAATTAATGATCCTAGATTTTGGAAAAAAACATCATAAATTGTGAAAATTGTTGAGCCACTTGTTAAGTTGTTGCAGCTAGTGGATGGGGAAAAATTGGACATGGGTTACATTTATGAGGCTATGGATCAGGAAAAGGAGAAAATAAAGGTAGCATATAAGGATATAGTGTCCAAGTATGGTCCTATTTGGGACATCATTGATCGTAGATGGAACAATAAACTCCATCGCTCTATACATGCAGCTGGGTATTTCCTGAACCCAAGGTATTGTTACAGAGTGCATATTGGAGAAGATGTGGTTGGGGAGGTTAGATATGGCTTGATTGATTGCCTTTATCACATGGTCTCTTCTAAGAGTGATCAGTTGGAGATACACCAAAAGATCACTTTTTTCACTAGAGCCACAAGTACCTTCGACAAGAACCTAGCAAAGATTGCAAGGGATGTGGATGAGCCAAGTAACAATTCCAAAGTTTAAACTTTAAAGTTCAAGTGTTTAAATTTTATATACTTTATATTTTATTACTTCAAGGAACTAACTCAACTAACTATGTTTTTGCAGCAAACTGGTGGGAGTCATTTGGCAACCATTGTCCTCAATTGCAAAAGTTTGCAATTAGAGTGTTGAGTCAAATCTGCAATGCTTCTAGGTGTGAGTGTAATTGGTCTGTATTTGAGAGGATTCATATGAATAACAGAAAACACTTAGAACATAAACGATTTAATGATCTAGTGTTCGTGAAGTACAACCTCTGGCTTAGGCGCAATCAATTGTTGAAGAAAATACACAATACAGATCCTATTGTGTTGGATGATGTTGATCCAAATTCAGATTGGGTACCAGAGACTCACCCACCTGTTATGAGGGAAAAACTCTCTATGGACAAGGGTAAACTACAACAAATAGGTATGACTGTAGAAATCAACTCAATTCCATTGTATGCTATATAAACTAATGTGCAAGATAAGAAAGAGGCCTACCTCGATCCAATGTTCGATGATGTTCCTCCATTGAGCACTTTGATCCAAAGCTTTATACCTACAACAAGTTCTCTACAAACAAGCAGAGAAAGTACATAGTGATAACATAAAGGGGTTAGCACATTATATAACATAATCCATTAATAAACATTAAAAACATGCCCATGGATAATAATCGTATATTTTCATGATACCAAAAGGATGGGAAAGGAGTATTTCTATTAATAATTGATCATCATAAGTGACAACATTACAGACCTCTATGTCAGCATAGTTTGAAACAATATACATAGGATGCCTTTGTTTAGGTCGCATGTACGATGCAGTATACGCCCCTGTATGAACCACATGGAGCATGTAATAAGTCCTACACGCGACTGTGTGTAAAGAAAGCCGCGTATAAGTATGCAAATGGCCAAAAAGAAGGGTTCTAACTCAATTTTTTTTTTCTTTTGTAGGATGATCCTGGAATGGAGAGAGAAAGAGAATGAGGATATAGATGCAGTTGTGGGTCAATATACAGTGGCACAGGTGTTTTTAAAAGGATGTGTCTTGTACAAATTTTAGGCTCTCAAAGGAATGAGGGCCAAAGTGAGGTTGTTGGAGATGTTGGTGGGTTATTGGGACCCTGATAGAAAAATCTTTATCCTCGATGGAAAACCATTGAGGATCGAAGTAGAGGACATATACTTCTTGACTGGTCTATCATGCCGAGGGGAGGTTGCAAACCTCAAGTCATGCGGAGAAGTGAGTGGGATGAAGGTCGAGGAGTACATCGATGCCCACTGTGTAGCAGGGACTCCCAAGGTGGGAAGTTATGTCCCCATCTAGCAAATAAGTAACCTCAGTTTGAATATCATTGTGCTCATGCTTGCCAAGATCATAGGTTCGACCTCATTGCATCAAGCATCGAGGCTGCTTATGTTTTATGCAATAGAGTGTGCTAGACCCACTGTCTATGACTGGTGTACCTCACTGCTGACCAATATGAAAGGTCAGTTGACAGAGTGAAAACAGGGGAGTAAGATAAACTTGGGTTTTACCTCTATTCTTTGTATCTTATTTTTTGAGCGGGTTCTAGGTCAGGGACCTAGAGTGGATATCCTTCCTAGAGGACCACGCGATCCAGCCATGGCATGATGGATCGAGGTCATGAGATGGTAGGGGGGAGGTAAGGTGTCAACGTCCTACAATGATGATTTTTTCTTCTGGTGGCAGTGGAAAGTCATTGCTCTGGATGACTATCCCTATGCGGGGATCGATTTTAGAGAAGATCTAGATATGCCACTTCCACCAGGGGCCGCCTATGGTGACATAGGTAAAAGGTTTTTAAATATTTCAATTTTTTGTATTTTTGTATTTAAGGAACAATTTTTTTTTTTTGGATGGTGCTTAAATATTAACTATACACTTGTGTAATCATAGACGTAGGTCCACGATGGCTAGAGGGATTCCTTCGACATAGATGGAGGAATCGGGGAGATGAGGTGGCGGGAGGAGAAGCAGAGAGAGTCCTTCAAAACATGCAGGGAAACCTCTCTTGTTTGACACAAAGGATTCTTATGGTTTAGGTAGAGGATCTACCTGAAGCCATGAAGCAACAGGTGGTTGGTGTACCTAGAGCATGGGTATGACTCTTCTGATGTCTTGCAAATGCCATGGTTTTCTACCATGGCACACATCTAGCGCCACATGCATAGATGTCGTGGGATATGTATACCAGTTGTATATGTGTATTGAGGGTTTTAGCCCAAGTTTGTAATATAAACACCATATTTTGAAATATATAAAAAGGGATCTTTGACTTTACTTATATCTTATAATGTGTACATTTATTTAATTGTTTTATTTTCTTTATTAATGTGAAAAATGCCAATCTAAAACGTAATTAGCATAGGCATCAGATACATGATTAGAAATCCTAGGAATGTGATAATATGTAATAAAATCAAACTATCGTTCTAAAAGACATACCCATAGGAATCGATGGAGTAAAGTAGGATCACACACGTGGTAACAACCATTCAACTGACATACTACTAACTGGGAATCCAGACAAACTTCTAAAGAGTGAATACCATGCGAGATAACATCGCACAAAAGTTCTATGATGACGCTATATTCGACCACATTATTCATGGATGGCCCTAGGCATACGCCACCTAAAGACACCAGCAGACCCTCAGGTGAATAAACCACTTAAGCGGTGGAAGCCAAGTTCCTTGTATGACTACTAGCTACATCTGCGAATCCTAGGTAGACCGAAGACTCCATTGACATATGCCAACAAAGGGAAAACTTGATAAGGAAGCCAAAGACAAAAGAAAAGGGGAAAATATATGTATATACACTAAATTTACATTAGTATACAAATATTTCTACCCAATCCTAGGGCTCAAGCATAGTACCTTTTCAAGTAGATCCCATTTCTGAGCTCAACCAATTTATTCCCTTCATAATATTCTAACTCATAGGCTCCTTTTTCTAGGAGACGTCGCATGATGTAAGGACCGTGCCACATGGGTTTAAACTTGCCTGCCCCTAGTGGTTATTTTTCTTGGTCATACAAGAGGACCAAGTCACCCTCAACATACAACCAAGGATAGAAATATTGGTCGTACTAAATCTTGACACATTTCTTATTTTCCTCGATAGCCATAAAGGCGTCCCGACGCTTCTCGTCAAGACTCTCTAGGTGCACAAGGTGTGACTATAAATATGAAGTGTCAGGTAGGAGCTCAACTTCCAACTTGAGAGAAATGGATGGAGTAAAGTAGGATCATGCACGCGGTAA
Organism: Picea sitchensis; assembly: GCA_010110895.2. Taxonomy (NCBI): domain Eukaryota; kingdom Viridiplantae; phylum Streptophyta; class Pinopsida; order Pinales; family Pinaceae; genus Picea; species Picea sitchensis. Next base: position 25,223 of record SNQJ01S0085039.1, read on the forward strand.
CAACCGTTCAACTGACATACTACTAATTGGGAATCCAGGTGAACTTATAAAGAGTGAATACGATGCGAGATAGCATCGCACAAAAGTTATATGATGATGCTATATTCGACCACATTACTCATGGATGGCCCTAGGCATACGCCACCCGAAGACACCAATAGACCCTCGAGTGAATAAACCACCCAAGCGACGAAAGCCAAGTTCAGTGTATGACTACTAGCTACGTCTGTGAATCCTAGGTAGACCGAAGACTCCATTGACATCTACCAACAAAGGGAAAACTTGATAAGGAGGCCATAGACAAAAGAAAAGGGGAAAGGAGATGTATATACACTAAATTTACATTAGTATAAAAATATTTTCTCCCAAGCCTAGGGCTCAAGCATAGTACCTTTTCAAGTAGAGCCCATTTCTGAGCTTGACCAAATTATTCCCTTGATAATATTCTAACTCGTAGGCTCCTTTTTCTAGAACATGTCGCACGATGTAAGGACCATGCCGCATGTGTTTAAACTTGCATACACCTAGTGGTTCTTTGTCTTGGTCATACAAGAGGACCAAGTCACCCTTAGAATACAACCAAGGACAAAGAGACTTATCATACTAAATCTTGACACATTTCTTATTTGCCTCGATAGTCATAAAGGCATCCCAACGCTACTCATCAAGACTCTCTAGGTGCACAAGGCGTCACTCTAAATATGAAGTGTCAGGTAGGAGCTTGACTTCCAACTTGAGAGAAGGGATTTCACATTCAACAGGAAGGATTGACTCCACACCGTGCATTGACTAAAATGGGGAAAAACCAGTGGCAGTCTTAACCGAGGCTCGATATGCCCAAAGCACGGGATATAGCATGATGTGCCAACTCGAATTACTCCAACTGACATTTTTTTGCAAAATGGTCTTGAGAGACTTGTTGATGGCCTCTACTTGTCCATTTTCCTGGGGGTATTAAGGATATGAATGACCAGGTCTAAAACCCATCTTAGATGTTAGTTCTGCCATCATTTCATTCTGAAAGTGACTTCCATGATCAATGAAAATCTCACTCGAGATACCGAACTAGGCGATAATTTGGTTGAAAATGAAGAAGGTTACAGTCTTCCCATTGGATTTTATAGTAGGCATGGCCTTGTCCCACTTAGTAAATTATTCGATGACCACAATAATGTGTTTATGCCCCCCAACTGAAGGTTGGTTGCAATTGATGAAATCTACCCCCCACTTGGTTAAGGGACCGACAATAATGACTGAGTGAAGAGGGGCTAGGTGCGAGCACCTTTTCTAAGTGAACACTTGGAAGGGGTGACATTTATTAACCAATTCAATACAATTTTTAAAGATGGTAGGCTAGAAATAACTGGCTCGCATGATTTTTTGGGTTTTCGCAAGCCCGGATAGGTGACCACCACAAGCCCCTTTGTGGCAATCGTTTAGGACTGACTCAGCTTCCTCGTGGGTTAAGAAATGACAAAAGATATTATCTATTCCTCAACAATACAAAGTGTCGACGACGATGGTATAATTTTTGTCTTGGTATCTAACACGTCGTCGATCATCTCACGAGAGATGATGAGCGAAATTCAAGGTTTGAAGATATAAAACAATGTCTCCATACCAAGAGTCAAACGATGAGACAAGGAAAATGTGTTCATTTGTAAACGAATCAACATGGATAACATCCTTGTCTAATCGTGGAAAATCAGATATTAACTCTACAAAAGCTAGTGATTTCTTGGACTTGGTCGAAGCAAACTCAAGATCAAGCTCTTGTAAGATGACAATCCATTTATTATATTTCCCCCCTATGATACACCTGGTAAGGATGTATTGAAACAGATTGACATTGGCAACCACAGTAGTCTTGCAAAGAAATATATAGTGACGTAATCGTTGGACTGCGTGAATGGAAGCCAAAGCTATATTTTCGACGTGAGAGTAATTAAGCTCAGGACCGACTAAATTTCAAATAATATAGTAGATGACATGCTCATGGAGCTCATCATCCTGCTGAACTAGAACCATACCAATCATCTCTTCAGACGCTGAAATATACAACAAGTAATCTCTACTATAATCAAGGGATTTCAGCAGAGGGTTCGATACCAAGGCTTTCTTCAAAGTGTCGAAAGACTCATAAGCTCACTCATCCCAGATAAAAGGGGTGTCTTTATTCAAAAGGCGCATGAAACCCTTAGCGATATTGGCATAATTCACTATAAACCGACAAAGAAAGTTATCTTTCCCTTGTAAACCTTGAAGTTGTCTAATCGTGTGCAGGGGAGGCAATTGAAGTATTGCCTCAACCTTAAGAGGATATACCATGATCCTGGTCTTGAAAACTAAAAACCCTAAAAGACGACCAGACTTAATGAAAAATATGCATTTCTAAGGGTTTAACCGAATTCTATAGTAATGACATATTTCAAAAACAAGTCGAAGGTGTGTAACATGATCCACTCTCTTATGAGAATGAGAAGCGGGATCATCAAGGTAGGCTTCGACTATGTGCTTGAGATCGTAAAAAGAGAAAGTCATGGCACGTTGGAAGGTTTCTCCGGCATTTTTAAGGCCGAAAGGAATTTTCCGGTATACAAAAGTACCCCAAGGACATATAAATGTCATCTTGTGTTGGTCCTCAGGTTTGATCTGGATTTGGTTATATCCTAAAAATTTGTACATAAAATAAAATATCTCGCTTCCCACACACTCATCAAGAATCTGATCAATGAAGGGCGTGGTGAAGTTATCTTTAGGACAAGCCTTATTTAGGTCGCTAAAGTACATACACACGCGGATGGTTCCTTGCTTATTATTCACAGAAACGGGGTTGGATACCCATTCAGTCTTGGAAACCGAGTAGATGAAGCCCACGTTAAGTAGATTCTCCACCTTTTCCTTAATAGTAGGGGCCTTCATAGGATTTACATCTCTAATACGTTGTCGAACAAGTTTAGCATCCGAGTAAGTTCTAATCTCATGTTTGAAAATACAAGGGTCGATCCTTGGCATCTCTTCATATGACCAAGCGAATACATCTCAAAATTCTTTGAAGAGTTTGGTGTAGATCAGAATTTCTTCTGGTGAACAATCTGCACCTATATTTATGTTCTCATTCTTTCCAGGGGTACGAGAGATATTGATCGAGACAGTAGGATAAATACTCGCCATATTTCCTTCTGCATAAATATCATGCATATAGAGTGGAACTACAGTGTGACCGACTATCTCACTCAAGGTAGACAGAAAGTCATCTTTCTCGATTCTTTCAAGATTTGGGAGGAAATACGGTCGATGATGCATATCATCCCAAGGTCTCTCGGAACCATTCATAGCTTCGAGGATGGATTCATCTGAAGGCAAAGTCCCATCTAGGAAATCATGTGAACAAGATAATGAGGTGGCCCATATAGGCCTAAGAACATGATCCTCCTCATCTGTCAGTGAGGTAACAGGATCAGGATCAATGGAAGAGTCAAGAACAACTTGATATGCAATCTCTACTACTGAAAGTGTCATGGCCATGTCAGTGTGCGACTGAACTTCACACGATGAAGTCAGGGAGGGTAGGGTCCCTGGATCACTAAAATAGGAAGTGCGGAAAGGAATGGACCTCTCTGTCGAAGAAGGCCTTCTAGACATGGCATAAACGTGGTGAATAGGTGTCGACAAGTCGAAAGTACCCATAAGGGAAGAATACATTCTGACACCGATATACTCTATTTTCGGCTAAGAATTGTCAACCACGAGGATCAACAGTCCGACAGATGCATTAGGAATAGAGTACACAAAGGAAAATTGTTCAATAGCCACTATCTCCCCTTGACGAGGAAAATAAAGTGTACAGAAGACGAACGATACAACATTAACCATAGCATAGGTCCAATTGTGACCTAGTAACAGGTTATAATCAAGAGGTGCATCAACTACCTCTACCTCCACCTCTACCGTCTTCCCACCTAACTGGACCAGAAAGGGAGGGAGAATACTGTGAGGGTGGAAGGAATGACCATCAAATGCAGTCAACATGTTCGATGACTTGGAAAGGGATGGAGAACTGAGAGCTTTCCAACAAACCAAGGACATCATGCAGGTGGAAACACCTTCATCAATGATTTCTCATTTGATAGTATACTTGGAATACTCCACGTGGATTTGGAAATCCACATGGTAGGCTAATAGAGACTTCACATCCGTGACGTGAAACTTGATAACTTTCAATCCACTAGGTTCTAGAGCTCCTAAGGAAAAGGGTAAGGCATTCGTTTGTGATGGACATGTTTGGAGTACCTCCAAATCTGACATCACACAAGGGGTTTGGCCCAAATCCTCAAAAATAGAGTAGTTCTGGGCGGATCTAGCAGTAGGGTTGTGAGTAGAGCGCTTGAGTACTCCTTTCGGAATATGAGGTGGTGGCTCTATTTTCTCAATCTGTAAGTTCATTTCCGAAGGGGGAGGAGGAGCTTCTAGACCGGTACTAGCTTTTGAAGAGCTATAATATCAAGAGCGGGTGGCTATATCAATGTTTTTGTCGACCATATTGATACAAACATGGTTGCCATCTTGCGATGGTGGGTTTTGACTTCCATCAGGTGCACTTTCGACGTTCAAAGAGCTCGAGGCTAAGTGTTATTTTTCTGGGAATGGAGTCATCAACATAGCGGGTGGTAGATTTAAAATCCTCGTAGCTTTCACGAGTTTGGGGAATAAATGTGTAAGGTGGTCATCGGTAAACATTTTACAAGGAAAATTCACCTTACATTTCTCTTTCTTTCCCACTCCAGCATTATCATTCTACTTCCCATTATTATCTTTATCCTTGGTTTTGTTACCATTTTTCCCACCCTTACGATTATTTCGACCTTTCCTTTTATTCCCATCTGGTTGTTGGTCACCATTTGGGTTTTTCGATGATTGCACGGAATGTACATCCATCGACTGGGTGGATTTGGAGGACTTAGATGAATCTGGTCCTCCGACAAACGTCATCGTCAAATCTATAGACTTTACATTGGTTGACCCAACATTGCCATCAGCATGAGGTCCAGGTTTTTTCCTAGGATCGTGATTTGACCGCAATCCTTCTAGAAGAAGGTGATATAACATCCCAGGCTGAGCATATATTAAATCTAACTGTTGGGATTTAAAGATAGCTTCTTCCTCGTTGGAGACCCCAGAAGTAGTAATGTCCTTCGAGATAGCAGGGTGCAAATATTTTAGGAACCATTCTAGGAGAAAGGTTGGGGGTATAGGAGTCTTAATCAACCGCCTCTATCTATGCAAATCCTGGATATGATTTGAAATGTGAGTGGTGGTGTCATGGCGTAAAGTCGACAAAAGGTTGATTCCAACATCATAACGAATGGGAAATTGAAAGTGGTTGAGAAAGGCCACCACCAACTAATTAAATAACCCATATGTCCCCCTAGGTAGCTCAATGTACCATTTCTAAGCAACTCCAATGAGAGTGCATTGAAACACTTGTAATCTAATAGAATCATGGTTCAAGGAATTTGATGAGAACCAAAGGTGAAAGGTAGTGATGTGTTCACCAGGGTCCTCCCCATTCTTACCCTCAAACTTTGGAATGTCTGAAGGAAGTTTGGTGGGGACGGGGGTCCATGTGGGATCATGACTCACTAGTTCATTGATTAACTTAGACAAGTCTGGCAGATTGAGCATGGACAGAAAAGGGAGACGTGGTTGCGACATATAGCCCCATCCTTCCGCAAAATATTGTGTTGGGAACTGCATTCCACCGAGGATTCTGGTAAGAACCAAATCTCTGTCTAGAATTATAAGGCCCTCCTCTGGGATGATTTGTATAAGGTGGTTTGGGCATCATTCCAACAGGAATGTTCTGATAAGGATTATGAAAATTGCCTCCAGCCGGATTGGATCCAGATTCAGGGTTTCCCAAAGTTTAAGACTAACCGCCTCCAGGTGGGAACTCGGAGGATTGAAGTGGATTCGTCATGCCCAAATTATTGGTCAGAATCGGCACCGAGGAGGTAGGGGTATAGGGTGGAACTTTTCCAACAGCTAGGTTGTTCCATCCAGCCGTAGAAGGATTAGAAACAGGGTTAAAAGCATGGACACTTCCTATATTAGGGTTCGTTTAGGGGATATGAGAACCACCAAATCAAAAAGGAGTGTAAGGAGGTGTAGTGCCCCCAAGTCCAAGGCTAGCGTTAGGGCCAACAACTGGGATGGCAGATGAAAATTGCAAAGTGAAGTTAGGCATACCATAAGAAAATGGACTAGAATCCATAGGGGTAGACTGAACATTGTAACTAGGTGAGTGACCAAAACCCCCAAAAGGTTTTGAGGGAAGAGAGGAAGCATTAACTACAGGCTGAGCCGTAGTACCGATATAAGCCTTCGGGACTGCAACTGTAGCAGCTGCAGGAGTTGAAGGGGTGACATTAACTATAATGGGTATGGGATTCGAAGAACTCCCAGTGTTCTAAAGGCTAGACTCATTACTCATTCTTGTGGAACCACAAGTCTGAAAGGTGGATGTGTGTGTACCACGCCTAAAAAATCTATGCCTTTTAGAAGGCAAGAACTCAAAAAATGGTGGTAACTATAACAATCGACGGGACCGGTAAGAAATCTGGTCCGACTCCATGATGACTTATGACTCTAAAAAATAAAAATATCCTAAGGCCAACTAGTAGTGAAAGATCATACCAAAAAGCCAAACGACCAATATGCATGCAAATGGGCTAAAGTGGCTAAGTGGCTTCCCTCACTAAAGAAGGTATGTCTTGTTAATGTTTATTCCATTATTATAGTTCTTTTCATTTCAATAGATAATAGAAACATAAGAACAAGATCACTGAGAAATACACATTCACAAGAGACACAACATTTATCCTGGGAAACCCTCTAGCGGAAGAAAACCCAACAAAAACTTCCTTATCATAAATTGCCAATACAATGTTAAGAGATAACTCAAACCAATATAGATAGTCCTCTCCAAAAGATGTGCCACTCTTCTCCTTCTCTCTCACTGGTAAGTTGCAGCTTGCCTCTTAAGAATGAGCAAGTGTGTTGTGTGTAGAAGTGAGGCGCTAGCCTCTTTATATATACAAGACTGGCACGTGTGAAGGGGCTTCACTGGCAGGGCCGAACTCTCACTCTGGATGGGTAAACCCACCTTTAATTTAATTATGGGTCTCAATAATAACTGTTGGGGCCGACTTCTTATTCTACCTATTATAATTGTTTGATGACCAATCTGCAAAAGGGGATTTGGTCCTAATAAAATTACCGACATGATTAATCCACAATGGGGATTAATCCTATGAATAAAATAAAAATAATAATAAGAATACTCTTTGCAGTTACATTATTTCAACACTCCCCCTTAACAAGAAGGGTCTTCTTCAAAAACATCAAGTGAGAGAGGTCTACATCATCAGTGGCATCAGGAGGATAGTATCGTCAATATCATCTTGAAACATTGGCTAGCACATTTACGAGTCATCGGAAGTTTTCTTCATCGACAACATCATCATTCCTGAAAGAATGCCATCATCATTTGCATCGATATGTATCAATAGAAATGATACCTCATCACAACACTAGGCTAGCACATCACAATACTACACTGGCTCAATGTCGGAGCTGATAATATGGTAGCTCAGTGTCATTCACATCTTGCTTTACGTCTAACAACAAGGTCAGAAGCAAGGAATCATCTTGATTTACGTCTAACAATTAGGTCAGAAGCAAGGAACACATCAACATCTCTCTTTACGTCTAACAACGAGGTCAGAAGCAAGGAATCATCATGCTTTACATCTAACAACTAGGTCAGAAGCAAGGAACACATCAACATCTCGCTTTACGTCTAACAATGAGGTCAGAAGCGAGGAATCATCTTTCTTTACATCTCACAACTAGGTCAGAAGCAAGGAACACATCAACATCTCATTTTTTGTCTAACAACGAGGTCAGAAGTGAGGAATCATCTTGCTTTACGTCTAACAACTAGGTCAAAAGAAAGGAACACATCAACATCTCGTTTTACATCTAACAATGAGGTCAGAATCGAGGAATCATCTTGCTTTACGTCTCACAACTAGGTCAGAAGAAAGGAACACATCAACATCTCTCTTTACGTTTAACAACGAGGTCAGAAGCGAGGAATCATCTTTCTTTACGTCTAACAACTAGGTCAGAAGCAAGGAATCACACAACGTCTTGCTTTACATCTAACAGCGAGGTCAGAAGCAATGACTCATCTTGCTTTATGCCTAACAACGAGGTCGGAAGAAAGGAACACACAACGTCATGCTTTGCATCTAACAACGAGGTCAGAAGCAATGACTCATCCTGCTTTACGTCTAACAGCGAGGTCGCAAGCAATGACTCATATTTCTTTACGTCTAACAGTGAGGTCAGAAGAAAGGAATAAATATATACTCCCCCTTTCAGGGAGGGTACTTTCAGACTATACCAAGCTTATCTCAAAAGTGTTCAAACTTTACACGAGATAGAGGTTTGGTTAACACGTCAGCAACCTATTCATCCATTCTAATGTACTGGAGCTTCAAGGCTCCTCTCTGTACCATGTCGCAAATGAAATGATAGCAGATTTCTATGTGCTTCGACCTGTCATCAAATACAGGATTCTCTGTCATCTTTATGCAGCTCTGGTTGTCACATAGAATCACGGTTGCTCTCATATCCAAGTCAAATAGGCTAGTCAACAAATTTCGAATCCATATAGCTTCGCATCTAGCAGAACATGTGGCAATGTACTCTGGTTCCGCTGTGTTGAGAGAAATATTGGATTTCTTCCTACTCTGCCACGAGATCATGGCTGATCCCAAACTGAAACAACATCCGGAAGTTCTTTTTCTATCTGCAACGCTTCCTTCCCAATCTGCATCAGTATATCCACTCAATGTGAAGTCATGATCTCCATCATAGCTGAGACCATAATCCATTTTACCTTTAAGGTACCTCATCACATGTTTTGCAACCATTAGGTGAACAGGTCTGGGCTCTACCAGAAACTGACTCAAGGTGTTCACTGCAAAACAAATTTCTGGTTTGTTGTTCATCAGGTACATCAGTGATCTAATAATCTATCTGTACAGTGTGGCATCTATCAAGTCTAACGAAGTATCGACCAACAACTTCAGCTTCGTTTCCATGGGTGTATTCATGGACTTACATTCTAGCATGTCGAATCTCTTTAAGATTTCGACTATGTACTTCCCTTGGTTAAGGAAGATCCTTTCTAGACTCTACCATACCTCAAGACCTAAGAAGAAATGCATTAGGCCAAGGTCTTTCATTTCAAATTCTGCAGAAAGTCTCTTTTTACATTCAGTGATGAGATTTTCTTCTCCAGTTAAGAATAAGTCATCCACATATAGCAATAATATTACTGGCTCATTGTCCATAATTTTGAAGTAGTGATTTGAGTCTGCTTTACTCTTGGTAAAGCCTAAGCTCGTCAATAAACTATCTATACGGCCATACCAAGATTTGGGAGCTTACTTCAATCCGTATAAGGATTTCTTCAATCGACAGACATGAGACTTCCTGTCTTCAACCTCAAATCCTTGGGGTTGCTCTATATACA
>SNQJ01S0085039.1:47910-62832 GCA_010110895.2 Picea sitchensis
TATCTGGGTACAAGCGACAATAGGCTAAATATCAAGCAAATATTAAGTCATGACCATCACATCTTGTTGAAGCGGATCGATGATGGAGAGCAATTTCAGAAATCGCAAGGGAAATTAAAGAGTGTGCAAGTTCAGACTTCACAATCCCTAAAGATTGTTGATATCTCTAGATCAAAAGATCAATGGTGGACATCGACCCCACTACGGACGAGCATCTTCACATTGTGAAGATCAGGAAGGAAATTAAAGCGTGAGAAAGTTCAACCTCTACAATCATTCGTGATCGTTGATCTTCATGGTCCATTTAAACACAACCATCAATTCTACAAGGTGAGATAAGCGCCCAAAGGTTTAGGCTAAGGTCATAGCTCCCGGTCACATGTAGAGAAGACAGAAGGGACTTCGCATAAACGATGAAGCCCAGAACGAATCATGTCCGTTGATCCAGGAAGAGAAGCTATGTGAGAAGATCCTAAAGTTTGGAGGTTTATCTCTCCGAAGGAACTTTTTGGAGAAGGTGTCTAGGTTCCCAAAGTCCTAGAGATCATAAGTGAATCTGGACCATTGGATCCAGTAGACANCGTTGATCCAGGAAGAGAAGCTATGTGAGAAGATCCTAAAGTTTGGAGGTTTATCTCTCCGAAGGAACTTTTTGGAGAAGGTGTCTAGGTTCCCAAAGTCCTAGAGATCATAAGTGAATCTGGACCATTGGATCCAGTAGACACGTGTCAGAAAATCCTCGTATTCTGTGATCTCGTAATTCATAGGAAGTAGAGGACATGCACTAAAGGTTACCAGTCGCCCGAAGCTCTGAATAACCTGAGTAAATAAAGGTAATTGATCATGTTGGACACGTGGAAGCTATCATACAGTTTCACAATCTAACAATCAATGAAAAATGTGAAGCAGTGACAGAAAGATCATCGAGGGTCGAAGCCTAAAGTGGCTTGACCACTTGTTCAAAAGACATGTGGAACACTGGGATCAATCTTACGTCACTCACGAGGTTATGCCACTCTAAATATTCGACACTCTAAAGGTTAACGCGATTAAGTAGATGGGAAATCCCGAAGGTTGAAGCTCCAGAGAGGATCTTGGTCATTGATTTGGCGAGGTTTGAGGGCTATTCAATCTATACCCAGTGGAAGGCTCTGAAGCCCAAAGTCTCGAAGTAATTGTGGGATGTTGATCTCACACCAACGAGGACCATTGATATTTTCTCTTTTTTGGGACTTCGCGCATTTCCATATTCAGATTAAATGAGGTCTTAACGTACTAAAGCTACCAGAGCCTGAAGCTGCAGAGCACCTGATTCTTATCCCTTGTTCATATGAGGGTTTAACGTTAAATTTTTTTCATTAAAAAGGAAGCCCTAGAGTGCTTGGTTTTCACCATTAAAGGGTTACATTCAATAAAGAATGCAGATCAGAGATCTGAATCTACAAGATCTTGTGCTCGGATAGTCAGATCTAGCAAGATCGATGCCAAGAAACAAGAAATTTCCTATAGATCGAATTTTTAAAAGGGGATAAAGATCGAACTTCATTGGTGTATTTGGGCCCTCAAGGACCCGGTTTTATGTGCAGGAAACAAAAAGAGGACCTATATATTTTCATCAAGCGATATCATAGGTATTTTTCATTCCTGAGAAAAAGAACGAACAATACTAACAATTTGTTTTTTGTTATGGATTTAAAAAAAAAATAGCCACCTCTAACCATTTAGGATGAGCATAAGGGCCAATTATTCTTGGGAAGAACTATGAATTTTGGTCTCTCAAAATGATATCCTTCTTACAAACACAAGATTGTTGGGATCTAGTGGATCTTGGCTATCCAGAACCACATCCAACAGATCTAGTTTCCATGAACAATCAAGAGAGAACTGCTCAGGCAGAATAGAGGAAAAGAGATAATAAGTCCAAGTTTTAGATTCATAACTCAGTGGATGACTCGATTTTCTCAAAAATCACAGGTGTTGTTACCTCAAAATAGGCCTTAAACATTATCACTACAACGTACCAGGGAAATGACAAGGTCAAAACAGTTAAGGTGCAGACCTTGAGGACACAATTTGAGACATTAAAAATGACAGAGTCTAAAAATGTTGATTAATTTATGACCAGAGTCATGGGAATTGTAAACCAGATCAGGTTGACTGGTGAAGCCATCCCTGATCAAAGGATTGTTGATAAAGTCCATAGAAGTCTTCCAAATAAATTTGATATGGTTGTTACAACCATCCTTGAATCCAAGGATCTATCAAATTTTTCAACAAATGAAATTATGGGTTCTCTATTGTCACATGAGACCAAATTACATCTAGAATATGAATCAATAGCCAATTCCTTCAAGACTCAATTTTATTTCAATGGAGGGAGATGAAGAGGCAGAGGTCATATAGGAAGAGGTAGAAGTCCAAGAATCCATAACTCACGTGAAGGTCACACTCACCAAAATCATAATCAAAATTTTCTTCCTCAAAGAGGTAGGGAGAGGAGATCAAATGAAAAAACAAGAATAAAATTCTATACTGCAAAAATTATGGGCACTATGAATTTGAATGTTGGAAGAAGCAAGCAGATCAACACTCAAGGAGATCCCATGTCTAAAATCATGAAGGAGACACCTCACATGGGATGTTTCTCTCATGTCACAAAACTGAAGAACAACACAAGGACCTTTGGTTGTTGGACAATGGATGCAACAATCACATGACAGGTAACAAAGATTTACTATCTTGCATTGATTCTTCTATTTCATCTTATATTAAACTTGGAGATGATTCTTTAGTCAAAATTCAAGGCAAAGGAACTGTACCTATTCTCACTAAAAAATATGTAAAGAAAGACATACATGATGTCTATCATGTTCCAAATATGAAACATAATCTGTTAAGTGTAGGACAACTAGTTGAAAATGGTTATAACGGAGTTTTTGAAGTAGCATCATGTAATATATATGACAAACCTCCCAACAAAAAAATTATTTATGAATCCACATGACTAGGAATAAAATGCTTCCCCGGATCCTTAGAACTACAAATCTGACCCAATCTTATGTACAAAGTGCATCCAACCCCAATGAAACTATGCTTTGGCATGCAATATTTGGACATATTCCCTTTCAGAGTCTAAGCCTTCTACATAAGCACTCCATGGTCAATGATATACCTATCTTCAAAGAGAGAAATCCCCCATGTGAGTCTTACATTCTTGGAAAACATAAGAGAACTAGGTTTCGACAGTCCTACACTCAAACCAGACAACACTTAGATATGGTTCACATTGACCTATATGGACCAATGAAAACAAATCCAATAGGTTGTAGATTTTATTTTCTAACATTTATTGATGATTTAGTAGGAAAATGTGGATCTATTTCCTCAGACACAAGCCTGAAAACTTTTCTAATTTCAATGAATTCAAGGCTGAAGCTAAAAAATAAAGTGGGAAATATGTGAAGATTCTCACGTCAAATGGAGGAGGAGAATATGGTTGAACAAAATTTGTAATTTTTTGCAAATCACGAGGTATAATCATGCAAACCATAGCAAGTTATACCCCACAACAAAATGGAGTGGTTGAGAGGAAAAATATCATGGATCCAAGACATGACACTTCACAGGATGATGCCTCTTCTATCAACTCTTCCCCTATCCAAGAGTTGGATTTGGATCTTCATGGGCTTATTATACTGCGGCATCATACTCCATCTCCTTTGCAACTATATGCATGATTCCACCTTCCTAATTTATCTTGGAAGCTCAATGGGGGCATTGTGGATTCCTGGATTTGGAGTCTCTCTAAATAATTCAACACTCGTCATGACATATCTGACAAGGAGAAGCTTCACATTTCTATCTTATAAATGTAAGGCATTTCCTAGGCCTGGTGAGATACTCAACCCATTGGGGCCCAATGCATTATCAATTTTCAGACATCTTCCTTATCTTCTACTCCTCCTATCTACACTTGGGAATCACTCTATCAAGCACTACATAGCAGATTTTATCCTCGTGACTACCATAAAAATATTTTGGCTTATTGGTTGCAGCTCCATCAATTCGCACAACAATGCATGCAAAAATACATTAAAATATTCACAAGAATCTTCATACAACTTCATATTCAAGAGGTCGAAGAGGTACTCGTMGTAAATTTTAATTCTAGTTCATTGAAATTTTTACKGAGAGGTGGATCTTTTTAATAGTAGTTCTTGAGATAAGGATTTATCCCATGCTCTAGCAGTTGAGAATAAGCTATCCCCATGCTTGAAATTACCTCAGTATCATCCTAACTCWGCCTCCAYGCTCTCTTATCCAATGTATCCCTCTTACCCTAAGTCTGTTAAATGGTTCACATTCCATAAGTCTTCTTCCCATAACACCGTCGATTGTCATTTCCTATAGAATCCTTCTACTTCCCAAACTCTTTTTTTCGATACTTTTGAGTCTGCATYTTCACTGCACCCTCCTTATGAGCCAATCTGTTTAGAAAATCCCATGGCTACAACCCSTGTTTTCTTTTAAAGGCTATTGATTCTAACGCTACCTCGATTTCCCCTCTCTTCACCCACAATTTTCAAATAAAGCGATCTCTTTCTACGCTCATTATTGATAATGGCATCTAGAATAATTCAGTAGATCAATATTTGGTGAATTGATTAAACGTAGCCACTACCCCTCATCCCTCTGCTTATCAATTAGGGTGGGTTCATAATGACAAACCTTGTATCATGCTCACAAAAGTTTGTTTTGTCACAATATTGGAATATTCTGTTATTATGTACTTTGTGATTTGTCTCCATTGGATTGTGTGGATCTTATTTTGGTCATCCCATACCAAGAACATTGTGATGTCGTCTATCATGCTCACATAGATCAATATCACCTCAAACAGGATGGTAAAAATTATGTTATTACCTCTTCACCACTAAAATCTCCTCCTCCTCTCATTTTCCAAGTTGTAGTCCACCAAGTAAGCTTCAATAATTCCATCTCCTTATGCTCTGTGCACCCTATTAAGCCAAATTAGACACCTCAGTCCATTGCACCAGATTTTTTTGTTTTTCTCTCTGAATTTTCTGATGTGTTTTCTCCTCCGGAAGGCCTTCCACCTTAACTCCCTATTGAGAATTGAATCAACCTCATTCTCAATTCTACTCTTCCTAATGCCCCTTCGTATCACTTGGCTCCCTGTGAGGTAAGGAAATTAAATGCCAACTCCAAGAACTTCTCAATCCCACCCATATCCAATCCAACTGCTCTCCTTGTGCATCCCTCGCCTTCATTATTCATTATTTCGAGAAAGGAGAGTTTCGAGTGGCATTTAGCCACTAATTTTTGGGATCTCAACAAGATTAGTATAAAAAATTGTTTTCCTCTCCCTCATATCGAAGAATTTCTTGATCAGATCAAAAGGGAAAAGTATTTTAAAAATATGGATATCCGGCTGTAAGAGTACAAAACAACTTTTAAGACCAAATTTGGGCTCTATGAGTGGTTGGTGAGGTGTTTTGTCCTTACCATTTCCCCTGCCACATTCTAGAGGCTCATGAATGATATATTTTTTCCTCTGGTGGGATGCATTATGGTCATTTATTTGGATGGCATTATGGTCTTCAGTTAAACTTGGGAGGACCACTTACAGCATGTACACACCATACTCCAATTGTTGCGTACTAATAACCTTCAAGTAAAGGAATGCAATTCCTCCTTTGTCTATAATTTTATCTCTTATTTGGGGTTTATCATCTATCGGGAAGGTGTATATCATATTGCTTCTAAAGTTGAGGCTCTAGCACAATAAATTTCTCTTCAGTCAGTGTTGGCCTTTAAAACGTTTCTCGGTGGCATCAATTTTTATAGGAAATTTATTTGTCAGTTCTCTCAGTTGGAAAATCCCATTCATCATTTTTCCAATCAGTCCACTTTTCTTTGGACTGGACGGTGGCTAAACAGTGGTTCGAGTTCCTTAAAGAGGCCCTCTTTTCATCACCTGTCCTCCATTTTCCCAATCTTCAACAACCTTTTGAAATTGAGATTGATGCCTCTCAACATGAGATTGTTGTAGTTCTTAAACATGGAGAACATCCCATTTATTATCATTCTGAGACATTGGCTCAAGATAAACAACACTTCAATACTTACGATAAGGAATTCTACATCTTGGTCTAGGCCTTCAAACAATGGAGCCACTATATCTTCGGTAAGGAAACCATTCTTCATATTGATCATCATCCTTTGATTTTTGTTAATTCTCAGTCTAAGCTCTTGGAATAATGTCTATTGAAATGGTGTGTTTATCTAGAACAATTCCAGTTGGTCATCAAATATAACAAAGTGGCGACCAATCTCATGGTTGATCTTCGTAGCCGCCCTCCTCCTCACATACTTCAAATCTTATATGTTCATTGTGCTACTTATGAAGATTGGAAGCCTTTATATTCCTCTTACCCTTTCTTTAGTACCATCTTGACTTCCTTGCAACAACCTATTATCATTAACCATACCCCTTTCCTAGACTACCACATTAATGATACTTCGTTGTATAAGCTTGACAAGATCTCTATGCTAACTATTGATGATCACCTTGTTTTTATTCACAAATACCAATAATCCTCTTATGGAGGGAACTTCCGAACATTCAAAACTTCTCATAATCTTTAGCGTCACTTCTTTTGGCCTGCTTTAAAGCACCAAGTTGAGAAATTTTCCAAAGCTTGTACAGTCAACATAAGATGACCAACCATATGTATGGGTTGTATTAGCACTTACCTATTCCCTCCCATCCTTGGGAATATATCTCTATGGACTTCATCACCGATCTTCCCATGACCCTTTTTCATCATGATGCCATTTGGGTGGTTGTGTGTCACTTCTCCAAAATGGTCATTTTTGTCCCTTGCACTAAGACTACTACTACTCCCCAAACCACAGATCTATTTTCACCCATGTATGGACCAATTTTGGTGTCCCCTCTAGCATGATCTCTAAACATGATGCTTGTTTACTTAATACCTTTTGGAAATATAACATGATGCTTGTTTACTTAATACCTTTTGGAAATATCCCTGGTCTCTCCTGGGGTGTCACCTCAAATACTCCACTTCTTTTCATCCACAAACTGATGGAAAAACTAAAGCTATTAACCATAACTTGGTCCATTCCCTCCACATTCATTTTACCAAATCTAAATAGTGGGATGCCATCGTCCACATTGTCCAACACAGTTATAGTAGGGTGGATCATGTTTCTACTAGCTTATCCCTTTTCAAATATTTCTTTGGGTCTCAACTTGCTACCCCCTATAGTTTCCTTTACAACTCCAACCTTTTATTTCTCATTGATAGAAAAAAGAGAAAACCGTTGCCCCATGCTTTTTTGAAACCTTGGCTCGTAAACAAGCTCACATTTTTTTAGGATTTATAAGATTCCCAACAACGTTATAAGGCCCATCATGATGTGCATAGGTATCCACTCTCTTTTTACCCTAGTGACAATGTCTAGTTTTACATGGAGCAGCAACCTTTCAGTCCTAGTCTTATTACAAGCTCAAGACACACCCTTATGGTCCTTACACAGTTTTCCAACAAGTTGGAGGAAATGGTTATCATCTCAACTTTCCTCCACAGTTGGGTATTCACTACGTGGTAAATGTGAAAAATACCAAACATTACAAGCCTCCACTACAAGAAAGGTCACCATTTGGCACCCCTCTGAGTTGAATCCATATTTCCAACCACCTCTGAGTTGAATCCATATTTCCAACCACCTCTACTTCAAGTCATCAGGTCATAGTGTTGGACACACTCACCACGGCTGCTCACAATCAATGTTTCTCAATCATCATGATGAAAAAAATCATTATGAAAGCAAAAAGTTTTTATATTATATAAAATAAAAATTATTTGGAAAACAAATATTTTTTTTTATGCATAAAAAGAAAACATTATAATTCCAATTTAACTTTTAAAAAACATTGAATGATTTTTTTTTAATTTACTAATATCATTAATTATTTTATCAACATGTTTACCCACCATTAAATTAAAACAATATTATTGATTGAAAGGTTGAAATTAAATCAACCTGACAACATCTATATTGACTGTTCAGTCCTAACAAAAATCCTCATCCAAGGTTTGACTGTAATTGTGTTGCGCTCGGTCATTGGACAAGGATGAATTTGAATTTCATGGTGGATGGAATCTAATCCAATATCAAGGAAACAGAAGATGGTGAAGAGAACCATATCCAATATCAAACACGTCAGAATTAATCCGATTAAGTTAAAATGGAGGGTTCTTCTCCTCTATTCTTTATTCTGTGATTTGAGTCGAGCGCTCATAGTTGGCTGGTGTTGTTTTCTGTGTCTTTTATATATTTATGTTTTGTGTTGTGTTTCTATGTATATTTAAGTTTTATTTCAGATTTCTTATTTACAGAAACAAAGGAGGAGACAATTACAAGATCAACCATCTCATCTTATTATCAGTTACAGGTATGTTTTCCTTTTTCAACACATTTAATGTTTTCATTCAAAAATTCTACATGTTTTCTTCTTTGATTCAAATAATAACAATAATTGCAACTAGTCTACAGAAGAATGTAGAAGAAATGAATGAAAATCTATATAATAATTAGCTAAAAAATTTCAAACTCCATTCAAACCAGATCTCAAAGAAATTAAATCAATGTTGATTAAAATATAATAACGGATGAATCCATTTCCATGGTATTATCTTGTTTACCGATTAAATGATAACAATTCCCTCATCTGCAACCCTATCCTCACTCAATAATTTAATTGGGAAGTATCCACCTAGTAATTATCCCATTAACCTTTAACATGTTATGAGTTCAAAACATATCCTCTCAAAATTTCTGCCATTAACCCAGAAATTTTGTTCCATTAACGAAAATCAAAACTTCTAATTTTGACATCAACCCTCCTTGATGTCAAAATATGACACAATAGCATTCCTCCCTGTAATTTTGACATCAACCCTCCTTGCAATTTTCGCATGAAGGTATCCCACCTTTCTTCCCAACAGTGACATTCAGAGCGCAGGGGATTGGAGATTTTCATGGGCATTAAATTATGCCTTCTTTATATGTTTGGTCTTAGGATTCTCCCAAAATGTCGAGATTGGGATTTTCATGGGCATTAAATTCTATCTTCTCTATATGTTTGGTTTCAGGATTCTCCCAAAATGTTGAGAACGGTCGAAGGACTCCAATCTTCCACCCTTTCCAACGAGTTCTTTCCAGCTTCCAATTAGGAATCATCTTCTTCATAACCATGGTGTTGGCCCTTGACCAAGTTTTGAAGAAACACTTGGTCATGTTTGATCATTTTTGGAACTTCGACAACTTGTCAAAGATGGAGCAGAGATCATGGAAGCTAGACCCCTTTCTTGGGTCCTTTTTGGGTTTTTGGGGATAATGTAATGGGTATGGGATGTTGGCCCATGGGTTTACCCATGTTTAGGCCTATTTTGTAAAGTATAAATAAGTAGCTAGGCAATGTAAGAAAGGAAGAGAAGCTAAGTGCTAGAAAAGGCTTTGTGTATATTGTGTGACCGACTTCCAGAACTGAGTGCAAGTGATGTAAGTGTTGAGTTCACAGATTGTAAGAAGGCTTTGTGCTAGATCTACTCAGGGAAGGAGGATCTGATGAGGTGCAAGTAGATCTCATGTCCTATGTGGAGTACAAGTTTGAAATCTGAGTTGTAATCACATTGACCGAAGCTAATAAAGAAGAAGAAGAATTTGTGGATGTAGCCCTAGGGTGGGGGTGAACCATGGTAAACCTGTGTGTTGTGCTTTGTGCTTCGACGTAATGTGTTTGTCTCTTTCCATGTGTTGTTCTTTGATATGATTATGCTATGTTCTTTGCTATGATATACTTATATAGATCTACTTTTCTTTGTGCTTCTTAGATGTATGGATGTAGATATGACATATATGAAAGTGTTGAGTGCTAGACCTATTTTGTTGTTGCTAAGTGCTAACTTAACCTAGATCTAAGTGAATGTTGTGGTGCTCTGTGCCATCTATGGAGTGCCACGAGGGTTAAATACTGATGAATGATCTATGCTAAAGTGTTTTCTAAGTGGTAGAATCACATATATGTGTCCCAACTAAGGTTGCACACACCTAAGTCTTGTAACCACCCCTGCCTCTATCTCGGGTGAGACTTCATCTGCTTCGCAGATGTTGTGGAAAGGGTCGGTAGTTAGGGTTTTGTTGGTGCATTGTTGAAGAGTTAAACCCTGGTTCTACCTCTGTGCCAACAAATGGTTCCATTGTCGGGACCTGAAACTGTGATTGTTGGGAACTAAGGAAGAAGACGCTAGAAAGTCCATCATGAAATTGTAAAAGATCTGTGCATGGACCTGTGCCCTATTGCACAATGATCCATTTGATTTGAAAAGCTCTGTGTTGAAGAAGGAAGGACAAATTTGAAGAAAAGAAGTCAGATCTGAACACTTTGTGCTCTAAGAAAGGTTAAAGTGGAAGATTCTAAGTCAGATCTACAGAAAGAGGTAAGATCTGTAAGCTTTGTGCTCTGATAAAGGTAAGAATAGTTAAAAGTTCTTAGATCTAGAATCTTTGTAATCTATAGAAGTAAAATAAGTGAAACTTTTTGTTTCTAAAGTATGGATTTAGGTATGCTTGATAGATTTTGTCCTATCTTGGAAACTAGGGCATTGTTAGATGAAAAAACGTTTGATATGAATAGATCCATTAAAAATAATGAAAGATATGTTATACCTAGGCATAGAAATAATTTTTTGACTAACCAATGGATGCAGGATCCTAGAAAGAAATTTTTGCAGGCTAGCCATCATGATCCTAGCACGCAGTACAAGAAAAGTTGGGGATCATGGAAGAGAAAGAGAGAATTAACTCTTTGTTATAGTTGCAGAAGACTAGGACATATTGCTAAGGAATTCCCTGGGAGAAACCCTAATTGCCTCTGTTGTAAGGCTATGGACCATCAAGTACTGGATTTCCCTAGAATGATTACTAGACTTGAAAAGATGAATATGGAAAAAGGTCAAGAGACTAAGATTATAGAAGAACCCCATAAAGAATTAGAGATTATGTTACTAAAAATGAAAGAAACCCTGGTTGAACATAAAGATGCCAGTTTGTGAGAGATCTTCAAAGAAAAGGAGATAGTCGAAGTAAGAATAGGAGACTTCAACATCGACTGTGCTCTAGATGAGGGAACACAGATGAACATCATGCTGGAAAGTACTTGGGAAACCCTAGGAAGGCCTACTATGGTTCCTTCACTAGGAAGAATAGGGTTGTTTAAAGGAAAAATGGTAACCCTATGTGGCAGAATTACCGAGGTAGCTATGAGTACCCATGCAACTTCAACAGAGGAAGAGTTCGAAGTCATTAGATTTATTGAGGACTGTGCCCCATTTCCATCTTTGTTAGGCAAGATCTGGACTGAAAAAGACCATATCCAGAGAAAAGAAGAAAAGGAAGCCCTAGAACAGAAGAAGTAAGAACTCATGGAATTTATGACTAGAAGGATCGCCTACTTGATGGAAGAACAAGAGAACAGATCTAAGATATTGAACACCAGGAACCCTAATGTCGAAGCTATAAGAGTGTTAGAGGAACCACCGAAGATAGAAATACCTAATCCATATCATGAAGGAGCATTATCGTTGGATCTGAAGAAAGAACCTCAGCATCGCGAAGTGACTATGTCGAGAAAAGAAAAGACTCATAATGGAAAGAGGATGATCAAGATGAAGCTCACTGGGAAGAAGGCTAGGAAGCTAAGTAAGAAGAGAGCCAAGATCTAAAAGTTACAAAAGTTTTGGAGGAAACTTCGCAGAAAGAAAAATCACAAGAATTGAGCTTCATCGAGATATCAGGACAACGACATCTGCCACTTCGCCATGGCGTAACAATATAGCCATTGGACCGGTATACCCATTCGACTTCTTCCCCAAACGGATAGAAAAACATTAAAGGATCACCACCAGACTGTTGGACCATGCCATAACAGATGGATCAATGTTCACGAAAGATTCATACCCATTGCAACTAGACCATTGATGAATTTCCTATTTATCTTGTTGCGCTGCGCCCGAAGAACACTTTTGCCAACTAAAAACTTGAAGCCTCCAAAACTCGTAATTGTATACATTGATCATTGCAAGCAGATTGTTCACCCTAGTGTAGTGTTTTGAGATCATCGTGACCCCACTTATCTTTCCCAAGTGCGTATGGCCGACGGGCTCACCACGCTTGAGGAATCCATCACATAATTCCTTCTCGATTTAATGACTGAGAGAGTTATATTGGAAATAATAATGTCCACAGGAGTCCAAGCCTCATCAGCGAGAGGAGTGAAAGCCTCCCCATCAACTTCTCGAGTTGGAACATCTCGAGTCGACGCAGAGAGGAGAACTAAGCATAAGGATGACATAGCCAATGCAAAGTTAGTGCCATCCATTCTACCAGCTTACATACCCCCTTTGAGCAGTGATATTAATAGGGACAATGTCCCTAGAGATTTTGAATATACCCTAGTAACTGCATATTTACCGAAGGGAGTACGCACCTATCGGGCAGATTAGGACAAGGTTACAGCGTTGAATTTTTGCGACTTCAACCCGGGGGGCTGTAAATTTTATAGCATGCTTTCCCCGTATAAGTACTTGACGCGAACTAAGGGCAAGAATTCGAAGCTCATCCCGCAACAATGGACGATGAACCTCGCACAATCTTCTCTGCTAAACGTTATGAAAATACCACACTTCGGCAGACACCAGGAGGTGAATACTTGTGTAAAGTTACTGCTCGCAAGTTACCATGGAGGATACCTGTGGTTAGACCGAAACATAACTGTTGATCCAGGACTGATCAATAGGATCACCGAGCTTAGCATGAAGGGCCCTCATCCCCATGAGTACTATACTAGTAAGACCATAGACTGCACTCTTGCATAGAAGATAAAAGAGGCCTATGGAGATGTTGAGAAAGGCATGAGAGGCTACAAGGTAGCTTCTATTGAAAGTGGCACAGTGCGCCTCGCATGCCAGCTAATCACAGGGAAGATGGTACATAAGAATTGACCAACACAAGTATCATGCTTCGTAGTTGACTTCGCAGGAAAGTGCACAGAGGGACTACAGATGAACTAGGTGAAGTACCTAGTATATCAACTGGATATTGACTGCAGAGAAGCTCAGGATCAGGGGCAAGAATTCCATTTTAGCTGGCTCCTGATACTGATCGCTTTCGTTGCATGCGAGCTACTAGAAGGCGCAACTTTCTTGGAACTTGACCCTTTTGAGCCACTAGCTGTGAATTTCAGTACCTTGTGGTACTCGAACAACATGAGAAAGCAATGGAAATCGAATGTCGTTTTCCACGGATATTATAATCAACTGAAAGAATCCATAAGGAGTGAACCTCGCATAATCCTGAACACTTTACAAAGGTTTCAACCTCTGATAAAGTTCAGTGTGGACCGCCATTTTATATACCTAACCCCATGCGCTGATGAGCACCAAGAATAGCTCCATTCCTACTATAAGCTTACAGAAGAAGACCTGGAAGAGATCACCAATGAGTGGTTGGCAGACCTCCTTTTTTCAGTAGACCCCGCAAAAATTTTAGACATCGACAGCCCAAAAGTTGTGCAAGATACACTTGGGCCCAGTAGAGCAAAGAAGAGAAATGAGACATAGAATCTAGAAGAGGTTAAGGATATAGATCGGTAAGGATGGCTTCCATTACGCCAGACAAATAAGGTGATGATGAAGAAGGTGCAGAATCTGAGTGACAACAAGTCGAAGTACTGCCACCCAGGGACGAAGCAGACTCATCCAAGAAAAGGAAGGTTTCACCTCTGAAGTCTTCCTCTATAAAGAAACCAAGAACCCCTGTAACTAAGATGCAAACTACCCTCACGTTGGATGACTTTGATTTCATTGTTTCAACAGTCAATGATGCTTCAAAGGAGATAATAGAGAAGTAGGAAGTGAAGCAGAAAAAAATGTATAGCCAGATTGATATTCTGCTTCAAGGAGTACAACAGGCAGTCGAGTCTAGCTGAGCAATATCTACTATGCCTCTGCTAGAAGGAAGAGCAAACGAAGGATATGAATCGGTCCAGCTCTGCAATATAGTTGATACAGTCAAAGTATGCCTTCGACGTGCTTAGGAAGAAAAAGTGTAGGCCACCCAGGCCCTCAAGAAGGCACATGAAGAAATTATTGAGAAACATCAAGCAACATAACAAGAGAAGAATGCTCTCCAAGCAAAATTTGAAGAAGACTGAGTGAAGGTCCAAAAAGAGAAAGAGTAGCTACTCGCGAAGCAAATCATAATTGAAGAAGCAGTCAACGAAGTATTTCTCTCTGTGATCATATTAGAGCAGAAGGCCAAAGATCCCTTTAGAGCATCAAGTGATGAAGTTGGCTGAAGTTATTCAGTAGCTTCAACAAAGGGTCATGGAATTAGAGCTTCAGACCAAACCACAGACTTTGCAAGAAGTATGCGACCAACGAGAATTGGATTCTTAGAGTGCAGTCGAGAGTATTAGAAAACTTGCTGCAAAATGAAAACAACTAAGTAACAAAAGCGCACAGATATATGAGCAACTGTCTAAAGAGCCGGAGTTGAAGAAACTAGAGTCCCAACTCCAGGAAGCGAAGCAGCACACAGATATAGTACAGGCACAGCTCAAGCTCCTGTCACCTATCGAGAGGATGAAGATATCCCAGGAACAACAAACTTCCCAAAACATTTTTCTTACCCTGTAGAACAGAGTGATGGAAGTCACCCAGAAACTCCAGCTGAGCTAGGAGGAGGCCTATATACTATTTGAAGAAATCGAAGGCCAAGGAACACTACTGGAAAAAGTAGTTGTTACAGTCA
>SNQJ01S0085040.1:0-34404 GCA_010110895.2 Picea sitchensis
TAGCCTAGAGGGCTAAAGCGTTAGGGGCATATCGGGGATCGGAGAATCGCGAGTTCCGAGGACTCGTGAATTGCGACCTCAGGAAACCCGAAACCCCGATAGGAGTTGCCCCGAAAGGAGGTAAGACCACGGCCGTAAAGGCAATGAACCACATGCTTGGCCTAGGAAGCTAATGCGTGAGGAGCGCATCGGAATTCGGAGGAACGTGAGTCATAGGGGTGAATGAGTTTGACATTAGAAACCCCGAATCCCGATATTTCACCAGGGGTTGGTATTTCGCAAATGCCGGTTTTCTGGAGATTTCTCACTTGAGGGAGATTAATCCGAATTTTTTTCAATATTTTGATAGTGGGTGTGTTACAAAGGTAGAGTATATTGTAATTGCTCTGTAGTTAATTTGCTTTGACTTTTAAATAATTTGGGATTTTTTCACTTTTATCATAAAGGTTTTAATTGGAAAATTTAAAAAAATAATTTAAAACATAATTTCAATATTTCAAACTCTTATTATTATATTTATTTAATATCTAAAATAATTAATAGAAGTGACATGAATAGATGTGACATGTGTACAAATAAGTATTGATGGCTATAATTAATAACTACACATGGCAAAATGTTTGATTTTTTTTTCTTTTTAATTCTTAAAATTATTTTTTAAAATATGAAAATTAAGTGTAAAACCTAACTCGGGAGGGAAGATTGCTCCAGAGTTAGCCCAATCCCATAAAAATTGTCTATTCATAGTTAACAACCAATCCCAAAATAGAAAATTATATTTAGGAAATTTAAAATTTATTTTTCAATTTAAAGAATAATCAATTTAATAGATAATTTTTTGGAGACTTAGGTAGAAAGTGAAAAAATTGCAAATTATATAAAAGTCAAAGCACATTGGCTACAAATTAATCCACTTTTCAAATTATTTTTTATGATGTAAAATTCATGTTGATTATGAATAATAAATTCCTCTCAATAATTATGTTAATTAATATATCTAAATTTTCTCATATACTTAAGTTTATAATATAATTAGATTTGAAAACCAAAAACATTTAACCATACTATACAAATTTGAATTACTGATATAACCTCATAACTCTAGAGGAAGTACCGAAAAATATGCATAGTTGGATAGTGAAAAGTTATATGGTTGGTATAAAGTTTCATTGTTAAGAGTATAAATAACTCACCAACCCCTTAATTTATTTTTTATATTTAATTACCAAGTCATTAAACTCTTAGCTTCTAACATACTAACCTCATAAGTTTAAGTTAAACATGATCCACTAATCCACCAACTCCAACCCAATACCATAAACCCCTTAATATGTAACCCATATATAATTCAAAATAACCCCACCACTAATCTACTAACTCCCAATTCAAAATAACCCCAGCCACTAATCTACTAACCCCCTGACCATTTACCCACTAACCAGCACACCCTCTAACCATTAATCCACTAACTCAAACCTTCTTTCCCTTTAGCTAGTTTGGTCCTAACCCTAGCTACTTTGGGTCCTGAATCAGGTGCAACGAATTAGCTTCGGGGAATAAACTTCCTTCTTCTCTTAGAGAATAGACTTTATTCTATGGAGGGAATATCCCCTTGGAATAATCTATCATTCCATGGAAATATCCCCTTTAAATATTCTAGCCAATTGAAAGGGATAATCATCCCTCCAAAGCTAGTATCTCGGCTTGTAAACCTCCACTCTAGTATCATGTGTTGCTTAATAGTTGTAATCTCACCTCAAGCAAGTAGCAATCAAGTGGATTTACTTGTCACATTACCCCTTCTCACCTAACCCAAGGCTAACATTAAATAGACAATGGAAGCTTATCCCACTAAAGGGAGTTTTCTTTACCTCTTACCTCATACTCTTGGGTGGGATATAACCCTTCACCCCTAACCTTCTTACAAGCCAAGTAGTGTTAATATGCAACATCTTTTATTCATCAATTTATTTATTTTAAGAATGTTTTGAAAACTTCAATTTACACTTGTGACATTGTCAATAGTTACTAACACCTAAATTTGTTCAATTCTACTTCAACTTTTAAACACATGGAGTAGCCACTCTTATTTCCATTTTGATTTTAGGCAATGCACAAGTAATACATTGTTACAAGTTTTAAATGTTTCATAATTATTTTAACTTTTCACTTTGGATTATCTACAACTATTACATTAACATATTTCTAAGAGGTAGGTATAAGCAACTTTGTTACTAATTTCACTTATTTATTGTTGATTACTACATTAAACATTAAATATCTATTAAACTCTTAATACAACACAAATAAATTGCTTGATAAAATAAATTTCAAATTTACATTGGATATCTATTGAACCCTTAATAAAACACAATGGATTGCTTGATAAAAAAAAATTCAAAATTTTAAATAATTTTTCCAAAAAATAATATAATTTTGAATAATTTAAAAAATTAAAACTCATTCTATTTGAAAATTAAAATAGAAATTGAAAAGTCATTACTAGAAAACTTTGAATATAATTAAAATAATTTTAATTATATAAAAACTTTAACAGAAAGAAAATATCCTTTACTTTCAAATAAAAAAAAAAAAATAAAAAAAAAATAAACTATCTATTAAACTTTTTGCACAATGCTATGTGATGAATTTCTTTCCTAAGCACTATTTATTAAACTTTTGGTACAATGCTACATCACATGAAATTTTTTCCAAGATCCTTTTTCAAAGCTCCTCCCGCTCCTTCACTTGCAGCGCAGACAACAACTGCCAGTTTATTTCCAAGAATGATTTCTCCCGAGGAGGTAAATTTGTTACATTCCCCATGTTCTAAGGAGGAACTACTTGAGGTAATCAAAAGTTTTAAAAGGGAGAAAAGCCCAGGACCTGACGGCTGGTCGGTCGAACTCTTCCTTCATTTTTTTGAACTAATGGGACAGGACATTCTTGATGTCATTGAAGACTCGAGAACAAGAGGGATTGTAAGCTCACAACTGAATAAAACCTTTGTTGTTTTGATTCTGAAATCAAATTTTCCTAGGCATTTCAATGATTTCCGCCCCATTTCGCTATGCAATCTCTGTTACAAAATAATCTCTAAAATCATTGCTGGTAGACTCTGACCATATCTCTCTAGGGCGCTCTCCGAAGAACAACTTGGCTTCCTCAAAGGTAGACAGATTCTTGATGCTGTTGGCGTTGCACAAGAATGCATCCACAACATTAAGACAAAAAATCTACAAGCCATTCTCCTAAAACTGGATCTTAAAAAGGCATTCGATTGCATAAATTGGAATTTTCTGCACCTCATCCTTATCCAGAGCGGTTTTGGCACTATTACAACAAATTGGATAATGGGCTGTATCTCCTCGGCAACCCTGGCTATTTTAATCAATGGTGAAGCTACAAAGGCATTTCATTGTGAGAGAGGGCTCCGCCAGGGCTGCTCACTCTCCCCCCTTCTTTTCATATTGATCCTGGAAGGTCTCAACATCTTACTAAAGAACAAACAAGCGGAGGGACTCTTGAAAGGAGTTAAAGTGGCAGGGCTGACTCATATTCTTCATATACTTTTTGCTGATGACGTTTTGATCTTGAAAAATGCTAATTTTGCCGAATGGTCCATCATACATTCGATCCTATCTTCATTTTGTGATGTTTCTGGTTTAGAAATCAATGCCACTAAATCCACCTTCTTGAATTCAAATGCGTAGGATTCCTTAAAACTTGATTTAAGTGAGCTCTTTGGCATTGGATTTATCGAGCTTGAGGAGGGCTTTACCTACTTAGGTTACTTCTTAAAATCCTCCAGATACACATTAAAAGATTGGGCTTGGCTTATTGACAGATTCGAAGGTAGAATACTCAACTGGAAGCACATATTTCTCTCTATGGGGGGAAGATATATACTGATTAAAGCGGTGCTGGAAAGCCTTCCGGTCTATTGGATGGCTTTAGCACACATCCCAGCCACCGTTTTGAAGTCGCTCCATCAACTCACCTTTTCATTTCTTTGGTCTGGTTGTAAGAAGAACAGATGCTTTCATCTCAGCAAATGGGAGGAGCTTTCTAAACCGAAGTCGATGGGAGGTTGGGGTCTCAAAAACCTGCCTCTCTTTCACAAGGCACTTTCGACCAATACCTTTTGGAGATTATTAACAAAGAGAGGACTCTGGAGCACTGTAATCACAGCAAAGTATCTTCACCTTCTTCCAGTCCATATTTGGATCAGATTCGCGGAGGTTCATCCATTAACAGGTTCACCATCTTGGAAAAACTTTTCTTCCACTCTCCCGATCATATTAAAGTGGCTCTCGTGGAATCCCGGAGACGGTCTTCTGATCGAAGTTGGCAGCGACTGCATACTAGGCTTAGGCATGAAAGATATTCTCTCTCCACCGCTTCGTGCTCATCTACAAGACAAGAACCTCCATTTTTTACATCAATTCTACAGCCCGTCTATTGCCGGCCCACTGGGTGACTCGTGGCTGAGCGGTTTGGATCTCCAGCTAGATCCGGTACACAGGGCTGAATGGGATGAGTTCTCACAACATCTCAAAGCTTCTGGCGTGCGTTTGCATTCAAAGGCAGACTCCCTAATCTGGACGGGGGGAGATCGGTCAGGCCAGTTAACTGCAAAGAATGTATACCTCGCACTGGCTGCCCATAACTGGAATTCATTAATTTCAAACTGGAGACAGAGGATTTGGAGAGACATTGGCCCTCTAAAACACAAACTGTTCGCTTGGCTTCTGCTTGAAAATAAACTATTGTTTTGGGACAAATTACAGGCGCGCGGCTGGGAGGGCCCAAATCGCTGCGCTCTTTGTGCTCGGGACAATGAATCATTGCTGCATGTATTTGTTCATTGCTCTTTCACCAGTGCGCTTTGGACATATATCTCATCTGCTCTAAAAATTTCCACACATTGGAGTGGTAACAATGTGTAATCATGCTTCCAAAACTGGATCCAGAATAACAACAAGCTTGCAATGCTTCCGATACACCTGTGCTGGCTTGTTTGGCTGTTCAGAAACGCTGCAATTTTTAATGACAAGAAGCCGTCTTTCCACTACGTCTCATCTCTCATTTTGGCAGAGGCATTCAATCTTGCTAAGACATTACAGGTAAAGCCACCGGATCGACGTCCCTTTCACATTCCAATCGATAGGGCGGTGGCCTGGTTTGACGGGGCCTCACAACAAGGGGGCACGCTTTGTGGAGCTGGGGGGAAAATAACATTAAACCCCCATACCTGTATTCACTGGACATTGAACTGTGGACAAGGTTCTAACACAAAGGCTGAGCTATTAGGTGCTTGGACTTCTCTAGTGCTGGCTAGTCGCCACACCGATGTCTTGTTACTCCTTGGTGACTCCAAGCTTACTATCAATTGGCTGAACGGACTGGCCGACTTCCGTGTGGCAGCCCTTAATTGCTGGAAAGATAGGACCAAAGATGCTACTCTTCTTTTCAGAAAGCTTACCTTCCAGCATATTTTCCAAGAGGAAAACACCGAGGCAGACTCCCTATCTAAAAAAGCTTTGATCCTCCCTCCGAGCCAAATTCACTTTTCTATTTGGGAGGATGGCAACGAAGGATCTGCCTACCAGATCAAGCTTTGATTTGATTCTTTCTTAG
Source organism: Picea sitchensis (assembly GCA_010110895.2). Taxonomy (NCBI): domain Eukaryota; kingdom Viridiplantae; phylum Streptophyta; class Pinopsida; order Pinales; family Pinaceae; genus Picea; species Picea sitchensis. Next base: position 5,641 of record SNQJ01S0085040.1, read on the forward strand.
TAGAATCTGAGCTTTGATGGATATTCTCTTTGAAGGTCGGGCCATTGATGGTTTTGAACCAAGTATTTAGCGGTTTTCTCCTTGTTTCGCTGCTGTAAGAGAAGTCGACACATGTAAATTTTTATATACTTTTGAATATAAAGAGCATTTTTTTCTCGTGGAAAAATAAAAATAAAAAATAATATTAATTTATTAATTCTAAAATAAAATTTCATTTTGTTTGATTTTTAATTGAGGAATCCTTGTTTGGACGATGTTGGCATGACTAAGATAGCCTTGGTTAAGGACTTTGATGACTAAAATGACATTTAATTATTAATAAGTATAATTTAATAATTAAAAAATTAAAATTCATTTTATTTGATTTTTAAAATGGATATGGACGATTTTTGGATTAGAGGACCTTGACATGACTAAAAGAGTATTGCTTGAAAGACTTTGAGATTATTAAAATGGCCTTTACTTGTGAGTGATCAACACATAATCTTTTTATAAAAAATACAATTAAAATATAATCTTTTTATAAAAAATACAATTAAAATATATTATGTGGAAAATGATGGGATGTTGATTTATTTTATGATTTCAAATTTATACGGGCTAAAATATTTAGCTTGGATTCATTTCCTTTAATTAGTTATTTTTAATTATTTATTCGATGGTTATTTTTTTCTTGAAAACAAGAAATATGAAATAAATTAAAGTTAAAATAATGTAAATTTGCCCTTTGTCATAATATTGGTATTGGAAACGTTTTTATGGTGAATACACTATGTGATTATGAAGTTATTACACATATATTGGAACAATAAATCTTGAATGGCATGGAATCCAATGGCTTGGTATGGTTTGGTTAAGCATTGCAAATACACATTGATGGATGTTTTGGCAAGGAGGAAGACTCAAGGATATGTGGAAGGATCAATTATCATTTTTGGCTATTTTAAGAAACATGAAAGTTTTGTAAGAATTTTTAGTTAGTTATTATGAACATTCAATGTATGTTATAGTTTACGAATCCTTTGTTTACTCTACTTGGCTTTCTTGGCCTTGCCTTGGAGAGGAGGTTTGTGATTGGTCAATAATGTAAGAATATTAATGAGTTCATGATTGCTAACCGATTGTGTGTTATCAGACACTTGTGAATGAATCAAAATATTTTATAAAGTTGAATAAACTAAATAGTACTCTAGTCGGTTTACTTGAAGTAAATCCTTTGTCTTTGGAATAAAGAAAGAGACTAACAACTGCAATTGAATTTTATGGGAAAATCAACATTTAGACTTATATAAATGTTATGTAGTGATGAGAATGGTTGGAAACATTATCAATAGTGGATGAGTTGTCTATTGGTGCATAATTATGTGTGCATGCTATTTAATTATTTATGTACATCTGACAATAAAATATCCATGCTAAACATCTTTGTAATTATCAAAATAATTTGATATCTAAACAAATTGAAGTTATTAAGATGATATTGACTTACATTAGTTAATTTATCTTGTTCTTATCATGCATCAATGGATCCCAAGTTGAAGCAAGCTTAATTTGGAGCATTCATCTATTTTAGGCATGGCTACTTGAGTTGTGAGTTAGAGAACTGCAAATAATTCAATAGTTAGCATGCACACATTTGCTCTATTAAAATGACATGGGTCCTCATTGTACATAGTTAATTAAGTTGATAAATAATTAATCTTTCACTTTTCTATGTGGAAGTTTCCCTTTCAAAGGTTTTACCACTTAATATCTCATGTCTTTTGTGAGTTTGTTGTGTTGTTATGACCTGCGACCATGTGCAATTTCAAATGTGGTAGGAATGCAGTGATAGAGTAAATTTTTATCCTTGAACATGATAGATTATCGTATTTTGCAAACTAGTTACATGGGCACTTTTTATATCCATAGGTTTTGTGATTTTTGGAGTTGATATGATTGCACAATTCAGTTCAGAGAGGCCAAATTAGACATGAACACTTCTTGTTTAATCAAAATCGGGTTATAAATCCTCTAGATTTGCACATTTAGTTCATCTTCAACTTGGGGTTATGTAAATTTTGTTTCAATTTTTTGCAAAATTCTTGAAATTTTTATTTAAAATGAAAATACGATATTGTCCACTGACATGCTTTTTCCAGTGGTATATGCTATATTTTAGGACAATTTCTTGGAGTATTGTATCCCTTTTTTGGGGCCTTACCCCTCTCCTCAGTCACCCCCCAATATGTTTCAACTGGCACTACTACATATTTCCCCTTTCTCCCCTTTTTCTAGTATCCCTAGCCTTATTTCTGTCTGTTTCTACCACTCCCCCACCAACCTTCCCTTATGCTTCACCAACTTTACAAAAATGTCCCACCAACACTCTGTTTGACCCTCTTACTCACTACCACCTCCTTTCGTTGGCCCTCCCTTACCTCTTGCCAAGGGTACCTTATCTCATTATCCCTACCTCCAATTGACCCCTTATATGTTTGTCAATTCTTTCACCAACCATCANCACCAACACTCTGTTTGACCCTCTTACTCACTACCACCTCCTTTCGTTGGCCCTCCCTTACCTCTTGCCAAGGGTACCTTATCTCATTATCCCTACCTCCAATTGACCCCTTATATGTTTGTCAATTCTTTCACCAACCATCAATGATTTATTTTTCCATCACACACAAGTGCACTCCTCCATGCATTGGTGGTACCTTATAACACTACTAACCATTAGAACCACATTCTGCAATGCATCCAATTACCAAAAATCCACCTACATGTGCCCTTACACGTAGACAACACCATAAATGCTACCTTGTATATCAACTCCACATGGAATCACCATAAGCCTCTACATCAACGACCCTTCAAATTACAGTGACATGTGGAAACAACACAAATGTGCCACATCAATAGGTCATATTCCCCCTTACCTAGTCAACTACAATTCCAACTTTTGGGCCTTTGTTTTTATGCCCTGTTCATTGTTAGAAGTGCCCTTTTTATCCCTTTTATTCCCTCACTTCACCTTTTCACTATTCCTTTTACCATATTTACTCATGTTTTCCAAGGAAAGGGCCACAACAATATTATAAGGTATTAAGTTGTTAATTTTTTTTATTGTTTTCCTTACTTTTGATGAATTAAAAGAATTAGAGATGGTTTTGTTAATGATGGTTATAATAATCCAGATCCTATAACCCTGATACATATTTGGTAACCCCAGTACAGATCCCAGATTAGTTATTACTATCCTATTGCTTAGATTTATGAAAATAATTGAACACAAAAATGAAAGAACATAAAAATATATACACACCATCCACACAACTGATCACAATATATATCCCGGAAAATCCATTATGGGAGAAAACCCATCTACAAGGTGAGGCCTATGCACTATTCTATTTTTTTTTTGGTTATGGAAACTAAGTACAAAGAAAGAGGAACTCACTATGGAGTTGCCTTTATCACAGTGGCCTAAACGACTGCTACAAAATATCCTACTTCCTCTATTATTTTCTCAAAATACCACTCCTTGGATGCTCTGCTCAACTATGGAACAAGTACAATACAAAAAATGGAACACCTTCTCCTCCTAGTGGCTCAGTATTTAACATAGCCCGATAGGTGTCTAGGGTTAGGGTTTTGAATTCATCAACCCTCGATTAGTGATAAGGTTTGGGCCTTCTAGAATATTCTTGAAAATCCACACAAGGCTAGCCCCACATGCTTGAGTAACGAGGGTTGGAATGACATCCATTCGTACCATGGTGGTCAACATGGCATGTCAACTTGCAGGAGGCATAATTTTTGCATATGAGATCTGATTGAGGTGTTTTATGCTCTATTGGAAAGGTCTCAAAGTTTATAACATCGTCGAGGGTGTGGGGGCAAGTTTGAGACAATGTAGCCCTCCAAAATGTCATTTAATGTCTCAAAATTGATCTGGAAGGTTCTGAACTCCAATTTTCCAAACTGGGACCTACCTCTAAAATGGCCCTGCAATTCGATTCCTCCAATTTTATCCACCTATAAAGTACCAAGATAAATGAAAATTTATATGATGATCTAATCTGGATCATATGCCCAAGCATGACCACATGCACTAATGCACTTTTATATGCACCAAGAATTCATTGCCATCATGCCTACTAATGCATGTACCTTTTAGCTTTCTTATATGCATCATGCATCTCTTCCAATGCATATCTATTACATATTCTTATGGTCCATGTAGTTTTCCTTGAATCCCTCTATATCTTTTCATCCCTATGCACTATCATTATGCTCATCCGAGCATTGTTGTTCCCTGATCTGACCATTTTCCATCCATGTCCTACTTGTCTATCTTGCAATTCCAGCCAATATATCCTATTGGAAACTACCTCTACTTAAGGAACCATGCCCCAACTTTACCTTACCAGAACCTTCCAACACCTTGGAATAAGGTAGCTCATATCCCTCCATCTTCTTAATGTGAGAGAACCCTCCAACCAGCATAACCATTATCATTATTGCATCCCTTGCCATTATCTTTGTTTCTCCATTGGCTTGGCTCAATACTTTTTTTTGGAATGCTTATCTTCACATCATTGAGTGATTCCTTTGAAACCCTACTTGTCTACTCAAGACCAATCTTCTCCTATAGATTCTTCATTTTTCCATTGACACTATTTTTTTAAATGAATTTTATTCCTTATTATGTTCCTCAAATTATTTGTACTTGTATCCTACTTCCACTACACACTCTGATAATATAAGTGGCTTTATTTCTTTGAATACTTTTGGACAGAAGATGCTAGTCCAACTCTTTTTCTAGGCATTACTATGCTTGTACATAGGGATGACTCACCCATCCCATGAGTCACACATGACCTCCTAATATCCTTGTTCTCTTTTGTAGCAAGGTTTGTAGACATCACTACATATCTACCTTCAAGGCTCTGGAGGTTTACCTGGCCTTCCTATGCATATTAATGACATTATTCACATGTTGGATTCATGTTTTTAGTGAGAATACTTGTTGATTTGTATTTTCAATTCATTCAGATTCTGTAGCAACTAAATATTAATTTGTCTTTTCTTTTCCTGATCCCTTATCAACCTTTCATTTCCTCCTCTATAGCCCTTCACTTCCCTTTGCAAGATCTTTATTGTCTCAACCCTCTCTACAAGCTCCATCCTTCCTCCATGTCCACTAGACCATGAAATTATAACTTGCAATAGACCACACAATATTCGTTTATGTCATGCGATCCTCTTATTAATAATCCCTTGACATGATACGGTATCCTTGAGTGTTCCCCTACTCATCAACAATACCCTGTTATTTAAAACTTAGCCTCTTTCCATTACTAGGCTATTGCACTTCCAAATGTGCCTCCATACCTCTGCATAGGCACTATCATGACTATACACACTCTTCCTTACCTAAGACCCACACCTGACATGTACCTCTATCATCTGGAAATGTTTTTCCAAAATTGACATTTTTTGGAAAATTTTGATATTGAGCAATTACATGGTTAACAGAGTCCAATTTCCCATTTCCTTGTAGCTTTATAAAATAACTAGATGCCTCATTGGAGAAATTAAACCTTCCATCATGTTTTTCTTTGGTTTAACTTTCCAATGATTATGCTCATGCTTCAATCTCATTTTCGAGCTAAAAGTTATGTCTTCTTGAATTTGCCACTTTTACTTAATTGTGCCCTTCTTCATTGGTACAATTAATCTCAGAGACTAACTTCTGCCACCTATAGAAAGAAATCTAACAAGAACCAGGAAAATTTTATATCAGGTGTTGATAGTATCTATGATTGTGAATACATAACAACTTTCAGATTCTGGATGTGATAGTATCAATATGGATTTCGAAACTTTGTCCTTCTTGCATTTCCTCCAAATTTGGTATATTTAGTAGAAAATGGCTATCTCCCAAATGGAGCAAAATTGGGAAAAAATTCCTCAAGACAAAGTTGTCTAGATTGTTGAGTAGGTAAAGTGCCGACTAATTTTTTTTTTCTAGATTTGTGATATGGGTTTCGTTTTCCTACTTCAAAGATTTCAAAAATCCCTAAAAAGTGGCACATAATAGTGGATTTTTCCCTGTTTTGGCACCTCCGCTCCAACTCCTTTAGATTTTGATCAAAATCCCAACTAGGTATATTCATCCTTGCTTTTTTTACTTCCTATAAAAATTTCATCTTTATCTGAGTCTCGATCACTAAGCACCACCTAGATCTTTAAAAACCACTATTTTGGATTTTCTAGAAAATTTAAGTAGAAATGACCAGTGGCCCACATTGGCACTTTTGTAGTCTTCATCGATGCATACATGCCCTTTAAATTTTGTCTGATTATGAGTTTATCTGTTCATGTTATGGTCAAAACAAGTTTTTGTCTTCAAACTTTTTTATCTTCGTCCATCTTTATCCTTCACTTTCCTCCTCCTTTCGTCTCTTCTTTCTTTTTCTTCTTCTCTCTTTTCTTTTATTTCTTTCTCTTCTTATCTCTCTGTTCATTTCTTTATTTCTTTCTCTTCTTCTCTTACCTCATCGATAATTTTTTTTTTCGGTGGATACATCACTACGAAAATACTTTTCTCGACTGATAAATCGCTCCAACAGTTTAGTTTTTGGCTAACATATTGCCCAGAAAAATGATCTTTGTTGGTGAAAATTTTATTTTTCTCTTCAACATTTCGCCTAGAAAAAACTTCTTTGCTGGCAATTTTTTTTATCTTTCTCACTGACGTTTCGCCCAAAATTTTTATCTTTGACGACAATTTTTTTTATCTTTCTCGTTGACGTTTCACTCAGAAAAATGATATTTATCAATGTAAAGTTTTATCTTTCTCGCTGACGTTTCACCCATAATTTTTTTTTTATCAGTGAAAATTTGCATCTTTCTCGCCAACCCTTTGCCTAGAAAGATTATCTTTTTCCTCCACTTTCTTCCTCAATTTTTTTTTCCAAGTCTTTCTTTATTCTTCCTTTGTCACTAAAAAAATTTATTTTCTCAGCGATGTATCACATTGAGAATTTATTTTCTCCATGATATATCACCCTCAAAATATTTTTCTTGTGTGATATTCTCTATATTGCTGACGAAAATTATTTTTATTTGTCGACATTTCGCTAACAAAAAATAATTTTCTTCACCAACGTTTCGTTGACGAAAAGTATTTTTCTTCATTGATATATCACCGACGAAAAATATTTTTCTTTGACGATACACTCCTTATTGTTGAGAAAAATCATTTTTTGCGGCAATACACACAATATCACCAGGTTTTTCCAACTTTTGCCTTAGTCATTTTTCCAGTTTTGATTTCGCGACCATCACAAAAAACTCTAGTCTCAACTGCTTGGGCCAAATTCGACTCTCGTTTTAAATAACCAAAATACCAATGAAAAATTCAGGGATTGCGACCCCACATCCTTTTGTTGGGTGAATTCAATTTCCACCCAATACCACATAAATAACAACTTGTTGTTCTATAGTAGATCTTGGAAGTTTGGTGCTACAACCCATGCTCTGATACCAATGATAAAATACCTGTTTGTTAAACCCAAATAAAATGCATGCCTGCATCATGATAAAAATTCCCATGCAATTAACAACAAATTTAAAAATGTGAATGCAACCATTCAAGCCAACACAACAACATTCAAATTGAAAGTATACACATAGGAAATAACATGAGAAATAAAGCAGGAAACTTATATTTTAATGGAAGAACTAACTGGTTGCATACAAGGGACGTGTGTCCCAATGATAGGCTTGTTGTTCCATTACTCTTAACAACAAACCACCCCTGAGTTGGGGATTTGAATCCACAAGGAGGTCTGGCCCTCTTGGTTGTCCATTATCCACACACAACATCCCAATACTCAATTTTCTAACTCCAAACAACAATTTCAATCCAGTGGCTCTCTCTTCCCTCAACCTACATAACCCAAGGAATGGGATCCCATTCTCTGCCACACATTTCCTTGAACTATCCCACTTCCCTCCAGGGCTCCAGAGCACACGCTTGGCCAAGAAATATCTTAGCTAGGGATTCCATGAATTCTCAACTATTACTTTGGAGTGCTCACAACAACCTTCTCAAGGATTCTGAGCAGTTTCCTCAATAGGAAATGCACTTTTTTTTCCTTGTAACAGGGTCACTGTCAGTCAACCCGAAGGGACCAGCCGACCGGCCACGATGTGACGCGCCTAACCCTGATAGACGTAGATAATTGAACCCACGACCTCGTGATAGAGGGCCAATGACTTGGCAGTGGGGGATCCAACCAACTGGGCTACCCAACGGGGCTAATAGGAAATGCACTTACATGCATACGACCTACATTACAGGTACATAGACTTCATTACATCATCAAACTCAGACCTCTCATGGTTGTTCTCATACATAACAGAGTTGGTGTTCTTTTCCCACACCTGGCTCTCTCTTTGCTACCCAAAACATGATTGTAAAAATTGTCCCAAAAACCCACTCAAAATTCTTTTTCTTCTCTTGCAAGCTTGATTGTCAAATTTCTCAAAAGGTGGTTGTACTCAATCCATGCTGTCATAAAGTACTGAGATGGCCTTTCCCACCAATCACTCTTACATGCATTCAATAACTATTTTGATAATTCAAAGGAGGTAAACATTAATAATGAAATGGCTTGGATTATTAGGCACGTGGAACCCCTTGGACACCCCTTTAGCCCCCTCTCTTTTGGAATCATAGCCCCCATCGTTAGTGTGGTTTTCCTTGAATAATGTTGATGAGTTAGTGCACATTCGTAGATCTCAATAACAGCTAGAAACTATGATAAAGTTTGCCACCTTAAAAAAAAATATTAAATTGTTCAAAAGATCGAAAAAACTATTAAACTAATGCAATTGTTAATGTTGAATTACTAATAAAAAAACATGCATTTAAAATCATTTTTTGAAATCTAATGAATTTCATCTTTTTAATTTTGAAATATCATTTTTTGAAATCTAATAAATTTCATCTTTTTAATTTTGAAATTTGATGACAAATATTTTACCAATCATATATAAAAAAACATTTAGATATATAATTAATTTTTGTTTTTACAATAAAATAATTTTCAAATTCTACCCCTACATAATCCCTTTACTAACAAGTGTTGCATGGTAACTCAGTCCCTACTAAGTTAGTTGGGAAATACATGTTGAACAATGAAACTTAATATAACTAAATGCGCAAGTAATGAATATTTTTCGTCAAAAGATAATAATTGAGGGTTGTTTGTTATTCAAAATGTATATTGAACATGAAACTATAATATTCATAAATATAATAAATTTATTATAAATATAATAATAAATAATATATTAGATAATAAATATAATATAAATATAATAATGCATAATAATAAATCCATAATACAACTTTATATATTTAGATGTGGTGATTGATGAAATTCATTAATTATGTAATTAATTCTACATATTGAAAGACGTGAAAGGAGAAATAACACTTCAATTCTATCAACCAATTAGAAATGAGAAACACAAATATTTTTATTATATCCAAAAGCATATATTTGTTTTCCTATGTTAAACATTACATTGCATACACAAATTTATGGTAAAAGGAAAATTAATGTCACATCAAAAGCAAACTCATTTGACAGGGACTAATAAATTATTATCATTTTATTTAAAATTTAAAAAAAACCATGATCTATTTAATGGGTATGAGAATCTCTAACTATATTTGTGGAACACAACAAAAAGATAAACAATATTAATTTGAGCACAAGTGTAATAAAGTAGAAAACCTCTACTAGAGTATCAATGATTTATACACAATATGCTTTATTAGTCCCTGCCAAAGCAGGGCTATAACAATGAGTTTGCTATTGATTTGACATTAATTTATTTTATATTTTAAATTTGTTTGTAAAATGTAATGTTTAACTTAAGAAAATAAATAAATATTTTTTGATATAGTAAAAATATTTATTTTTCTCATATCTAATTTGTTAATATATTTCAAGTCTTATTGTTGCCTTCAAAATTAATTGCATAATCAACAAGCACAGTCCCTGCCAAGTTAGTTGGGAAATACATGTTGAACAATGAAACTTAATATAAGTAAATGAACAAGTAATGAATATGTTTTGTCAAAAGATAATAATTGAGGGTTGTTTGTTATTCAAAATGTATAATGAACCATAAGACTATAATATTCATAAATATAATAATAAATAATATATTAGATAATAAATATAATATAAATATAATAATTCATAATAATAAATACATAGTACACCTTTTTAATTTAGATGTGGTGATTGATGAAATTTATTGATTACGTAATTAATTCTACATATTGAAAGACGTGAAGGGAGCAATAACACTTCAATTCTATCAACCAATTAGAAATGAGAAACATAAATATTTTTATTATATCCAAAAATATATATTTGTTTTACTATGTTAAACATTACATTGCATATACAAATTTATGGTCAAAAACAAATTAATGTCACATCAATATCACATGAAAAACAAACTCATTGCTATAGTCTCATGGCACCACTAATAACATATTTTAATTGGTTGTACAACATATATAACACTTATTACACCACCACAATAAAATATTTTTTAAAATTTACATTTCCCAATGATGTTGATGTTTTATTTTGGATATGCCATATCATAACATATTAAAATATTACATAAATTAAAATTTATATTATATATTTTATAATATATATGTTAACACATTAAAATATTATATGTATGAAAATATATATTATAATATTATATAAATTATAGTATATATTATATTTTTTATAATATATATGTTAACACATAAAATATTATAATATATTATATATTAAAATGTATATTATATTTTAATATATAGTTTGCTATTGATTTGACATTAATTTACTTTATATTTTAAATTTGTTTGTAAAATGTAATGTTTAACTTAAGAAAATAAATATAGATTTTTTGATATAGTAAAAATATTTATTTTTCTCATATCTAATTGGTTAATCTATTTCAAGTCTTATTGTTGCCTTTACTTATTTCAATATTTAAAATTAATTGCATAATCAATAACAATTTTAATTGGTTGTACAACATATATAACATTTATTACACCACCACAATAAAATATTTTTTAAAATTTATATTTCCCAATGATATTGATATTTTGTTTTGGATGTGTCATGTCATAACATATTAAAATATTACATAAATTAAAATATAACATAAGTTAAACAACATGGAAGACAAGAGGCTATCTAAAATTGCTTCCAAATCAAGTCATAACCACCATCAACTCAAGCGAGGATGGCATAAAGACGCCCGGCTAAACTATTGGGGAATCATGGAAGAAACCATTTTGCAGAATAAAGATACTATTAAAAAAAATGTCAAATCAAAATTAAATGAAAAAATGTGGTGTGATAAATAGTTAGAGGAAAAAAAAAATTAAGGTATTATAAAGATGTAATCAACCCTAATCTAGAAGATCAAAATTATCTATCTATTTTGCCAAGTGTAAAGAAAAAAATAAGCATTGCTAAGATAAGAACAAATTCTCACTAGCTCCATAGTGAAACTGGGCGTTGGTTAATTTCTAAAATGTCATGGGATGAAAGTGTGTCACCTTTGTGACACTAAGAGGATTGAAGATGAAAATCACTTTCTCTTAGATTGTCCGGCCTATACATAATTATGTCTCATTTTCAAAATATTGATCACACTACCAACCTTCCTAACCTTTTAACTCAACAAAAGTATGGTGATCTTGGAAAGCTTCTCTTAATGTTTTGAGCACAAAAACAAAATTCTAAAGAATACAAGTAATCACTTATCCTCTTAAGGTCGATAGACCAATTAGATCTTAGTGGGCCGTTAATCATCATTATCATCAATATATATGTTAACATTAAAATATGCCGTAGTAAAATATATATTATAATATATATAAATTACAATATATATTATATATATATGTTAACACATAAGAATATTATAATATATTATATATTAAAAATGTATATTATATTTTATAATATATATGTTAAGATAGTAATATATATATATATATATATATATATATATATATATATATATATATATATATATATATATATATATATATAATAAAATGTGAAATGTTTATTTTGTTTTATTTTTTTAAATAAGATTTGCATTTGACTTGCTTAGCTTAATTAGAAGGAAATTAAGGTTAATCATAATAACTATATGGAAACTACATTAAAGTAAAATTATGGTAAGATATTTTGTCCAGTATGGGTTATGACAAATCTATAAACTATGTCATGGAGCATGTGCTCTCCATCCTTATTGAGTTAAATTGAATTCTTTTAAGAAGGTGATTTCTTTTAAGATTATGAAACTAGCTCATTGGTTAGCATATTATTCATGTTTCAAAGTAATTATCATCATCAGTAATTATAGGGTGTTAACTATCATCTTCATCTGCCTTACAACCATTTTCATTTCACGTAATCTCTCACTCTTTGTAATACGAATATCATTTACTTTTCCATCTAAGTCTGAACTCCACTCTTTGACATGAATAAGTTAATTTTTATTTATAATTGATTATGATCAGTGGATATCGGGGGCCACCCACCTTTTCGAATGGCCCAAAGCAGTTTTCTAGCCATTTTGGCAGAATTTACTATTTTAGCAGTTTTTGGGTCCTAAAACTTCCGGAGCCATTTTGAGACCCTAGCTTGATGTTTTTTGGGGTATGTTGATGTTGCAAAATGGCATCATTAGATGCCATTTGTCTTCCAGTAGGCCTTGGATAGATCTTTCCAACGAGCTATCATATGCTGCCTAAAATGGAAATCATTATGAAAAAGTTACGAAACCAGGAAGTTGATGCACCAACTTACCCAAGCGGAGACCCACATGACTTTTGGCTTCATCTCCTAGGGTTAGGTTTTTGGATGTCCGGGACTTTTGGCATTCGGATTTATCTTAAAAGGGCCTTTGAGCCTCATTGTAATCATCTTCTATGCCGAATGCAGTGGCGGAATCACATCTCTTCTCGGAGATCTGTGCCATTCTAGCGAGTCTTTCCTCTGTATTTTCACGGTCCTACGTACATTTCTTTCATTAATAGAAATGGAGTATTGTATTGCGTATATCTGTGTTATGGTTGCATCTCCGATGCATTTGTTATTTTATTGAATATATGCAATATCTCGTGCATTTCTTTATTATATCTCCGCTCTCATTTTAGATGCGAAAATAATCCCGGTCAGTGTGTGGTATTCAGGCGGTGCTCTTGTCGTTTTTGGTCATGTCCTGACAGTCTGAGTATAGCAAGTTGGTCTCGAGATTGTCTCTCTAGAGGACAATAAAGCTCTCGCACACCAAGAAACCCTCAATGTGGAAGAAAAGAAAGCGATTGGGCAGGCGATCCGATCAATACATTGCTTGAGCAAGCTCTCATAGCGGCGAGAGGAGACCGAAAATGATGGAGAATTTTCCCCACATCCTTCAACTACCAATAGCATCAAGCAGCATCTTCATCCAACTGACCACTTTGGGGCACCGCAAAGCGCTCAGGAGATGCAGGTTAATTTTGATATTCATTATTTGAAGGTCAAATAAATGCGGATGCCTTAGAAAATAGTTAAATCTGCTGAAAGGTTATTTCTTTGTTCATATTTTTCCTGTCGGAAAAATACCTTAAGCACTCCTTAAGGCTCCCCATGTCAAACATTGGTGGAAACTTCTTTGGGAAGCGAGAGTTCCTGATGCGGAATATATGGGGCCACAGGATTTTGTGGATGCGGTAAAGGAGCAGGACTACCACTGTTGGAAACTATGAGGAACAATACATGAGATGGACCACCGCTAGCGGCAAGAGAGGGCCAAAGCGGTCAGGAGTTCACCAATACCTTCCTTACCTTGTGCACCAAGCTAGGTATCAAAAAAGGAGCGACATTTGGTTCACAGAAATAAGTGGGAGCTCTACCACGAGATACATCCAAAGGCTGAAATGGATTGGTTTGTCTCATCACTTTCGGTCTTGCCTATCGATATCTTTGTGCATCGGCAGAGAAATTTAAGCACCCGAACAAGCGGGAGTTTGGAGTGCGCAAATCCACAACAATCAAAGTATGACAAAGACAACCTATTAAGCGGTCTCCCGAAAACCAGGTCAAGCCATAGGAAAAGAAGGGTCCCGGGAAGACAAGAAGGAAACAGGAAAATGGTGCGAGTTCCACAAAAGCCCATTGCACAACACCAATGAATGTGGCTCAAAAAATTCATTGGTGGCGAGATCAAAGACAAGAAGCGAAACCCTCATTCAGAATCCCGATTGAAAATCGATAAAACGGATCATCGGCGGACACTATTATGCATAGCCCAGCGACAATTCAACCCGGAAGAACCAGCGAGGATCGAGGAAGAGGGGCGCTTTTTCATTCACAGGATGTGGGTGAAGGGGACCCGCTGCATTTTATTGTTGATAGCGGAAGCGGAAAGAACCTCATCTCTTCAATTGAGGTCTTCAAATAGTTGGGGTGTCGACAACACCACACCATAACCATACAACATTGGGTGAAAGCCGCCAGGGGGCCGAGATCTTCGTGTCGGCCGTGATGTCGATTTTCATACGACATCAACCCTTCAAGGATGAGGTATTATGTGATGTTGCCCCAGATATGCAGTGATGTTCTCTTGGGCCAATATATATGTGGAAACACCATACTGTATGAGTCGACCTCGTAGTGTCATTATTATCATGGGAGGTCATCTCTACATGATACAAAGGTAATTCCAATGCGCCCCACCTAAAAGCAGTCTTTGCAAGGTAGTATCATACTAGAAAATTCATCTTCTCCTAATCTGTTCATAGAATTGAGCAGAGGATCTGCCGACCACCACGCGGCCGGTAAGCTTCTTCTATCCAGCGAAGCGGGTAATGAGTTGCAACAAAGCCGCGAAAGATTCCTTCCACCTGATCATCTAAAATAGCGGGCTTGGTTAAAAGGTCAAACCTTCCGTACGGGTTAAGTGATAGATTTCCACAAACTAAGCGACGCGACTTCTCCAGCAAGACAAAGCGGCTCTACCGAATCACCGAGATTCAACAAATGCTTTTCCCTCTCCCGAGAACTCACGCCAATGGAGACCATTGCTTCCTAAGGAGGAGGATTGATCCAGTGGATATCAGTGACCACCCAACTTTTCCAAATATTTAAAACAGTTTTCCGGCCATTTTGACAATTTACTATTTTAAGCGGTTTTTCGGTCACGAACGGGGGCCATTTTAAGGCCCTAAGCGATGTTTTTTGGGTATGTTGCTGTTGAAAAATTGCATCTAATGATGCCATTTTGCCTCTCGGCTGATTATAGGCCTTGGATAGATCTTTCCAGCGAGCTATCATATGCCTAAAATGGAGATGAAGCACCAAAATTCACGACCTGAGAAGTTGATGCATAACTTACCCAGCGGGGCCCACATGAATTTTGGTGCTAATCTCTAGAGGTTAGTTTTGGATGTCGGGACTTTGGCATTCCGGATTTAGCAAAAATCCTTGAGCCTCATTGTAATCATCTTCTTCGCGAATCACGGTAAACATCACATCTCTTCGGAGATAGCGCCACCACATTCTGCGAGTCTTTCCTCACATTATTTTCGGTCTGTACATTTCTTTCATTAATAGAAATGGAGTGGCCAATGCGTATGTCACATTGATTTATGGTTGCATCTCACGATACATTTGTTGTTATTTTTATTGAATTTTATGGTTGCATCTCTGATACATTTCTGTTATTTTATTGAATATCTGCAATATCTCTGTGCATTTCTTTATTATATCTCCGCTCTCATTTCGTGCCGAAAATAATCCAGATCAGATTAGGACATTAAACATTCTCTATCTATTGAAACCTTAATACAATACATTGGTTTGCTTGACAAAATAAATTTTAATTTTTTAAATAATAAAATAAATAATAATATAAAATTGAATAAATAAAAAAATTAAAACTCATTTTATTTGATATTTAAAATAAAAATTGAAAATTCATTAACTAAAAAACAAAATAATTTTAATAAAAAATCTTTAACATAAAAAAAAATTATCCTTTTAAATAATTAATACATTTAAAATTTAAAAAAAATCTGAATACAAGTGCCAATGACTATCTATTAAACTTTTGGTATAAATCTATGTGTTGAATTATTTTGCTAAACACTATGTATTAAACTATTGGTACAATGCTACATCACATGAAAATATTTCCTTTTGGTACAATGCTACATCACATGAAAATATTTCCAAAGTCTTTTATAGTTTACAATTAATTTTTTTTTGGTTAGAAATTGAAAATTTATTAACTAGAAAACAAAATAATTTTAATAAAAAACTTTAACATAAAAAAATTTCTTTTACTTTTAAATAATTAATACATTGAAAATTTTAAAAACAAAAGTGCCAATGACTATCTATTAAACTTTTGGTACAAATCTATATGATGAATTATTTTCATGAGCACTATTTATTAAACTTTTGGTACAATGCTACATCACATGAAAATATATCCTTTTTATACAATACTACATCACATGAAAATATTTCTATTAAACTTTTGGTACAAATCTATGTGATGAATTATTTTCCTAAGCACTACTTATTAAAATTTTGGTACAATGCTACATCACATGAAAAATATTCCTTTTGATACAATGCTACATCACATGAAAATATTTCCAAGGTCTTTTATAGTTTACAATTAAAAAGTAAAATGAAAAGTAAAATTTCATTTTGTTTGATTTTTAAATGAGGATTCCTTCTTTGGACGATGTTGACATGACTAAAGTGGCCTTATCTCAAGGACTTTGAGATGACTAAAATGATTTTTTATTTTTAATAAGTATAATTTAATAATTAAAAAGTTAAAATTTATTTTATTTGATTTTGAAAATGAATATTCCTTAGTTCAAGGACTTCGAGATGACTAAAATGATTTTTTTTAATTTTTAATAAGTATAATTTAATAATTAAAAAGTTAAAATTCATTTTATTTGATTTTGAAAATGGATAGTCCTTAGTTCAAGGACTTTGAGATGACTAAAATGATTTTTCATTTTTAATAAGTGTAATTTAAAAAGTTAAAATTCATTTTATTTGATTTTGAAAATGGATATTGAAGATTTTTGGATTAGAGGACCTTAACAGGGCTAAAATAGTCTTGGTTGGAAGACTTTGACATCACTAAGATGACCTTTATATATAATTTGCTGTGTAATATATATATATATATATATATATATAACATTTGTAGTGTGCAAAATGATGGTATGTTCGTTCATTTATTTTAAGATGTTAAATTTATACGAGTTAAATTATTTGCCTTAGATTCATTCCCTTTGTATTGATAATCTATCATTCATATATATATATATATATATATATAACATTTGTAGTGTGCAAAATGATGGTATGTTCGTTCATTTATTTTAAGATGTTAAATTTATACGAGCTAAATTATTTGCCTTAGATTCATTCCCTTTGTATTGATAATCTATCATTCACGAGATTGTGTTTTGAATATTAGTTATTATTTATTGGGTAGTTGTTTTTCCTTAAAAAAAAAAGAAGGAAATATGAAATAAATAAAACTAAACATAATGTAAATTTGTCATTTTATTGATATTGGAAACGTTTTTATGGTGGATACACCATGTACTTGTGATTATGAAGTTATTGCACATATATTGAGAGAACAAATTCTAAATGGCATGGAATCCAATGCTTTGTGGTTGGTATGGTTTGGTTAAGCATGTCTAGGAAAAATATACATTGGTTGTGGATGTTATTGTAAAGAGGAAAACTCAAGGATATGTGGAAGGATCAATTATCATCTCTAGATTATTAAGAAATAAGAGTATTATTGTCAAAGAAAATAATCAAGAGGGGCTTTATTTGGATGATCCGAGAATTTACTGATATATCGAAACCAGATGGGAGAATATAAGATTTTAAGAATTCATATATGTAAGGATTATAAAGGGAAACAAAGTATTTTGGATAAGCAATAGCAAAAGGAGGGCCATCAAAAAGAGGTGCAGAGAATCCACTGACTAAAGCATCGAAGAATTTATTATTTCTGATATCAACAACACAGACTAAGGAAGTTACTGGAAGGTATGGTCTGACCAAAGGGTTAAGGCCAAATTTTATTGCACCTATGTGAGCATAATAATATCCCTGCGTTTTTGCCCAGTCAATTAGATCTCTATCTATTGAGGTAATATTTATTGGATCTTCATGGGAAGAGAAAGGAATACCAATAGAATGGACTTTGATGAATGAATGAGACAGGTAATTCCACCACTTTAATTTTAAACATATTTTGGACGGATAGGGGGGAGTTCCCATTGTTATGAAGAATTAGGCTCATGAATGGAGATTAAACTTATGTTAGAACTTGTTCTTAAAAGTGTTGATGAATCTTGTCGCTCTTCTATAAATGTCATGGGAATACTATCTATTGAAGTAGAGACTTCTGTGAAGTTGACTGTATCCAACGAGGGATCCATCTAGAAAATGTCTTTAACTTAGAGGAAATAACCAGAATAACAAGAAACTATCTATGGTCACAAATGCCAATCCTCGTCTTTACAGACCTAAAATTTTGCCTCACATCCCACTATTTTAAACTATTTTCTCATCATTTACTAGAAATAACATTCATGCAGATATATAGCTGAATGAAAATAAACTCAATAGAACAATGCAGAGATGTTGCATAAATATTAAAGTATGCAAATATTTTATTAAGTGAAAAATCTATTACAATTTGACAGAAGCACAAGACTGAAGTCCTTGGCTTTGATACCAACAAGCAGAATCGACCTCCAATCTTTGTTTATAGACACACTGCTTCAGAACGAACTCCTTGAAAGCGAATTTTAACATAATGATTTACAGACTATCTCAACTGGTTACTTTTGATTCCCAAGGTCATCAATTGATGCGAGGGAAGAGAATACGTAAAATGGATTGATTTACAGACACTTAAGACATATTATCTTTACTAGTTGTTTATGATCCCTAAGATCACCAGATGGTGTGAGGGAAGAGCATACTTAAGCATGGATCAGACTATACAGACTCAATACTCTAACTCAGACTCAGACTTAGACTTGTAGAGCTCTGAATGCCAACTCTCGAATGAATAAATGAGAGGCTCGAGCCTTTACTTATAGCATATCCATTTGGTTAACCGAGAATTGAAAATTGGCATCTTTAGGTCAAAATAAGATGCTTTCACAAGGAGATATATATCATGATCTGACTACACTGACAAAAGACAAAATACGACCAAGATTCGGGGCAAGTGGGGAAAACCACTTGTTATCTTGTCCCTTAGTGGTCTTTTGACATATGGGGACCTGAATAAGACCTGACAGATACACAGTGGAGTATTATGTCATCCACCGAACGATATGGCCTAAGAAATGGCCGACAAATAAACAAAGCACAAAGTGGATTGTACTACCACCCAAAAAGAATACTTTAAGATTTTACAAAATATTATATATCCCATAAAGTAAAGATACTATGTACAAACTAGGGTCCACAATGATTTCACACTAATCCTCCATGTAGTTATTCAGAGTATGAAGCTCTTCCTTAGTCCAAGAGATGTCAGAGTTGTAACCATATGGGTCTTGTGATTCAGGTACTTTTGTTACTGGAAAGAGAAAGTCATCAAGGCAACGTCCCACAAAGGATTCAGGCATGCGTGCATGTTTATGATATTTAAGATACTCCCCTTGATAGTTGGTTCGGACCTTAAGGGTTAGGAGCATCTCCTCTCAAGCTATTCCTAGGATTTTTGCATCTTTATCCTTCAATGCCTATTGTAACGACCCCGCCATTACGACGTACAATAGGTCATTTTTTTTTTCTTTTAAAGCCGTGTTAGGAAGATTAAACATCATGATAAATAATCAACAACATCGACACATCAATCACATATATTAACGAATAAATAATAATGCATTAATAATCCAATACGACACATTGCCGACACCTCGTCACCATGAACCATGACACACACATCAATGTATTAACAAATTAACAACAACCCAACATCATTTCATTCTCCCATTAATAATGACGCATAACAATATAATTCTTAAACATTCAACGCATCACATAAGGATCACAGTCAGATGTCACTAAGAAAACACACGATACCATACTGAATCGTAAGGATCATAAATATAATCACAAGAAACACATAATATACAACCCTCCCAACCTACCTTGCAAGGTTAGGACCTCCAGGACACATAAGCAACGCTCAAGCCCCTGTTCCAATTGATTTTAACCATTTCAGGTCTCAAGGCTGGCGACTGTTCTGAGGAAAAAGGAGGTGTCTACATCCCACCCACACAATCAATTCTAAGCCGACTAAGATAAATCAACATTATCAATGATCATCAAGGCGCAGTATCATTCTAATAAACCAACACATGTAAAAAAATTCCATGGCGCAAGAGAACTCAATTACTAAATCAATCAAGCATTGTCATAAGCCAAGCTGCAATAATATACTCATTTAATTTTTAAGGCACAAACAAATATCTACTTAGCTTCCAAGCGCACAATTAAATCAACCATCAAAATTACAATAACAAACATCATTTTCAAGGTAAGCACATGATCTAATTGTCGGATTTACATAGTTCTCATGTCGATCATTGTGCGCAATTAATCATTCACCAGGAATAATATAGTAACATTAGGATAAGTGTGCTATATAACTAAGGTGTAAACATTTACGCCTCAACTTAGTTCATGGTGCAAGAAATCCTAACACCTATTCATCAGTATCATCCAAGGCGCAAGATAGACAAATTCTACACTATCATACATGACATAAAATCCATTGCGCAAGAAGTAAAAAAATATTTAACTATCATACATTATATGGAATCCATAAACGAAAGCATTCTAATACCAATCAAGCTAATCATCGACACAGGGGTAAATACATTCATTACTTTTTATTTACACAAAAGTCTAAGATCTAACCATCATAAAAATCCATAAGTACAAGAAGCCAAACTTTAAAATCATCATTTAACACATATAAATCGGTGCGCACAAGAGTCTAAACTTAATAAGTCATATATCCCATGATGGAAATGAGTGCGAGCCTTCAAACCAACGATCGACTAATACGTATTCTTATTCTAATTGACAAGTGTCATTTTTACATTACTTCAAGATCACTAGGTTGTGTTTTCCCAATCCCTGCTACTGCTAAGTTGTCATTCATTGTGTTTTCCACTATTACAAGCTTTATTTGACAATAATATTATTATACATTTTGGTGCACCAATGATATTATATGCATTTAGCAACAGATGGTGAAAGTAAAGGTTAGGAGCATATAGTTGATCAATCGTAGAAGAGGGATTTATTTCTAAAATAAGCATACTATAATTTTAAACTGAACTATAATTGTAAACTGAATTGTGACTGTAAACTGAATTATATTTCTAAAATATAATTGTAAACTAAATTATAATTTCAACTGGAATCTAATTTCAAATTGAATTATAATTTCAAATATAATTTTAGTGATTCAACCGACAACATAGAAGGGACCTGCCCTTTTGCTATCAAGGGAAAAGGTTATCAATAAAATTAGGATCGTACTTAAATTTTTTTGGGGTTCAATATAAAAAGGGGCAAGTTAAGGATTAAGGCAAGGATGCTGAGGAAAAAGGGGACGCATCCAAAACGCTTCCAGAAGAGAATGACGCAACAATACAATCGTTGAATAACAATCACACTCAGACATTTAGTGGAGGAACTGGGCGTTTGTGCACAGAAGAATTCGCCAAGCTCAATAGAGGAAATTTGTTGAGTTAAAGTCTGAGCTAGCTCAAAAATCGGACAAACACTCTTGGCGTATCCTTAAGATCTGAGTGCAATTCTGAGTGTCAAATCCAGACTGCGCCTAAGATTCTGAGCGTAATTATATAAGGTTGAGCGTGGAAAGAGGAAAAGGCCGAGTGAAGTTAGAGGACTGCGCATAAAAACTGACGCACCAATGTATAAGCTCGAGTGGGTGAAAACATGAGTAAGTAGGAGGGTTGGGCATAAAATCTGAGTGCATAAGTATTAAGTGTGAGTGGATAAAAACATAGGTAACTTAAATGAAAATTTAGAGTTAATGGATACCACAACTCACTGGAAAGTGAAAATGTTAGAGTCCAGGGACCAATCCGCTGGCAAAAATGAAATGTTGAGTCCAGGGACCAATTCGCTAGCTAAAAACGAAATGCTGAGTCCAAGGACCAATTTGCTGGCTAAAGTGAAATGCTGAGTCCAAGGACCAATTCGTTGGCTAAAACGAAATGTTGAATCTAGGGACCAATTCGCTAGCAAAGGAAGACTGTGTCGGGATTTAAAGGAGACCACAGATTCACGTAAATTATGCTAGCAGTTTATATAAGTCCCTGTTGGTTGCATTACTTTTGAACCTCTATTAAATAAGAATAACAAGATTCGAAACGCATTTGCAGTAGGTATGTTAGGATCCAAAATAAAAAAAAAACTAATAGCCCCTTTCAAGCAGAAAAGTTAAAACTAATGAGGATTTGAAATATCCCACACATGAAATTAAGATGTATCAGCCTATGCATGGCGGAGGACTATGGGGAATTTCAGGTCCGGAGCAACATATTTGATAGGGAGAGATCCGAGACTATTCAAGCAGACTCGGAGCCAGAACTGGCTGAAGGCGAAAGAGGATGACGTTTTCTAGTGAAGGTAGTCAATGATTCGGTCAAGATGAATTCTGGAAGTGGGTAAGAACAACAAGAGAAATGAAAAAGGCAAACATCTCCAGGTTAAAGGTTGAAGGCCAAGGTAAAAATAAGTGTAAAAGAATAACCAACAAGACATAGAAAAGTTTTGGGCCCGTCATTTCGTTGGGCAATGGGAAAACGCAAGGAGAGGTTATGCCAAGCCTCGCTAAGAATGGAGCAAACACAATGAGAGAAGAACACCAGAGCGCGAAGATAAGAAAAACCAAGGGGCAGAGATGTAAAAGAAAATCCAAGGTGCAAAGTTAAACATACCAAGGCACAGAGAAAAATAAACTAATCCGTCAAAATTTAATCCCAGTTCCTCGGTTCCTGGTGATCCTCCTCGCTCTTGCTTGCTAATTGCTGAGACCTCACCGTACCTCCTAGCCAATGCTAGGGGTACTCTTCTCCCCCTTGAGCACCCTAAGCTGCAAAGGCGCCACACACACAACCATAGAAAATCTAGCTCCCAACTCGCCTCGCAAGGTCGAGCTACCACTCCCACAAGAAAAATCAGTCAAGAAAAAAAATCCGGCAGCATAACCTTACACATACTAGTCGTGATCCATTTCCCTTCTCTGTCATTTCTTTTATAGATTTCTCTTAGTGTACATTTTCCAAAATGCACGTTAAATTATTTTTATTAAATTTTTATTAGGAAATATTCCCCCCCCGTACACTTGTCACCCAATCCCTTAGTTGCACCAGAAATTCATTTAATTAATTAAATTAATTTGCCAATTTCCCTCACCCACCTAGAAGTGTTCCTAAAGACACTCCTTGCTATCCCTTTCTTCCCTCAATTTCCTTTAATGAATGACACATTTCTTAAATATTAGTTGAGTTCTAATTAGGAAAGTTCTCTAAACTAGATTTCATTCTATGTTCCACATTCTTTTTTGCACTATCCCTTTCTTCCCTTAATTTCCTTTAATGAATGACACCTTTCTTAAATATTAGTTGAGTTCTAATTAGGAAAGTTCTCTAAACTATATTTCATTCTATGTTCCACATTCTTTTTTGCATTTAATTTCCCTTTTTTTCTAAGTTCTAATTTAGCAAGTTTTGCACATAAACATCAATTAATTTTAGATAAATTATTTCTCCTTTAAATTCTAAATTTGATTTTTCTTCATCCCCGTTTCATTAATTGATTAATTAACTTTTAGTCCTCATACCCCATTTAGACCTATGCTCTAATTTCAACTAGGCTTAGCAAAAATTGTTTTTAAGGGAAATTTTATAATTATTAAAATTTACTCATACAAAATTTATTTTAAGGCTGACCATGTCAAAATAAGATATTTTTTTCCAAGTACCTAGGTTCATTGACTCACTAGTGTTAAAAATCATGACGTGCCCTTCAAGATGCACTACATGCTCCAAGGGTGCCGCTCGCCTTTATTTAAGTTCCATTTATGTGACGTGCCCTTCAAGACACACTATGTGCTCCAAGGGTGCCACTCACCTTTTGACTGATTTTGGTAGACGTCCAACCCTAGGAGTCAATACTCCATCAGTCGATCTTGTGGGAGACTAAGGGCCTCTAAGGAATAAGGACCCTGCCTTATTGCGCGCCCCTTCGAATCTTTGTGAGCGACTGTCTCAGTCTTCCCTCACGACATCTTGGATCTCTCGAACTAGGTAATCGTTAACCTACAGTTCGAGGCACGACGAGAGTGCTAGTAGGTTGTGGCAGGGCTACTGCCACACCTCTCCCTTAATATCTCTAGTTGTCATGCATGGCCCCTTTACTCCTAATGTGAGTCTGATTAGCAAGAAATCGTCAGCCTGCATCCATCAATGAAACATGTTAGCGATCCATAAACATCATCATGATATACCTGAACATATGTCACATATGCATAAACATAAATACCCAAACCATATACAGTCCACTCCTCGACTCGATCCGAAGTCCAAGGATGTCCACCGATGCCATCAACATCCCCAATCTGTCAAGCATCCTGCACACTCAAGAGAAACCCATCAATAGCACATGTCGATACATATATAATCAAATAACATATCATCATATCCACAACATCATCATCATAATCCATAAGCGAAACAAACAATCATATAATGAACCAAATCACTTGCACGCAAGTGTCCTCAAAGAATAAGTCAAATCATGTGTGCACAAGAGAGAGATATTACATACACCCCCTCTTGTTTTAAACTTTGTTCTGAAGTTTCACAGATACAAGTGAATAAATATAAAGGATCTGACAATATCTAAATGTCTAGCTATCAAACAAAAATTGAAACTGCTGACGCATATCATATGCGTCCTCCCAGGTAGCCGAGTGAGGACTATAATTGTCGCACTTGACCATGACCTGATCGACTATTCGACGTCGTATCTTTCAAATACGATGGTCCAAAATGTGGATTGGCTCCTCCATGAGCGCACCCTTGTTTGATACTTGAAAAGAAATCATGTCAATCACATGCCTAGGATCACTAACATAATGTCTCAAGACAGATACATGAAAAACATCGTGCATATGCCTCAAAGAATCAGGCAAGGCTAGTTGATAGGTCATGGGCCCCTTCCTTTCCACAACCTAGAAAGGTCCCATGAACCTAGGAGAGAGTTTAGCATCCTTTCCAAACTTGATCGAACTCTTGTGCGGTTTCACCCGCAAGAAGAATCAATCACCAACTTCATAACTATGGTCAATGTGATGCGCATCGACATAACTCTTCTGTATCTTGCACTTCCTTGATCCTTTGTCTTATTGTTTTCATTTTATCTTCCATTTCTTGGATCTCTTCTGGTCCTATCGGGACCCTATCCTCAAGCCAATCCCAACTCAAAGGTGTCCGACAAGGTCACCTGTAAAGAAACTCAAACAACACCATCTTAATGGTTCTTTGGTAGTTTTTGTTGTATGCAAACTCTACCAGTGGAAATAACTCTTCCCAGTGCTTCTGTTGGTCCATCACATACATACACAACATATCCTTCAATATTTGGTTCGTTCGTTCGGTCTTCTCGTCTGTCTCCGGGTGATATACGGTACTAAATTTAATTTGGGTTCCCAAGATGTCTTGGAAACTAGTCCAAAATTGTCCTGTAAACACCGATCCTCAATCGGATATGATCCTCTTAGGCATGCCATGCAACCTTACAATATCACTAATAAAGACCCTAGCTATGTCAGGCACCTAATACGTCGTACACATAGGGACAAAATGTGCACTCTTCGTCAAAGTGTCAACTACCACGAAAATTGAGTCGTGCCTCCTTGTCGTCAACGGAAATCCAACGATGGAATCCATTGAAATGATCTCCCATTTTGATTCCAGAATAGCATGTGGCTGTAGTAATCCTGCCAGATGTCTATGTTCAGCCTTGAGTTGTTGACATTCTAGAAATCTTACCACGTAGTTGACTATGTCTGCTTTCATTCCTTTCCAGAAGAATAAGGGTTTAAGGTATGCCCTCATCTTCGTGACTCCTGTATGATCCATGTACACTCCTCTATGAGCTTCGTTTAAGATCAAACTTCTCAATTCATCGTTGGGAGGTACGTAAATCCGGTTATTATGTCTCATTAATCTGTTGTTGTCCACAATAAATCCTTCAAACTTTTGTATCAACATGGTGTCTTGTCGGATAAATTCCTTAACCTCCTTATACCAGTCATCGTCGCGTTGTAGAGTTAGAATATTTTCACGTAGATTCGTCTGAAGAGGTATTACCGAAAATATGCGTGGTCTCTGACTCAACGGATCAACCACTCAGTTCATTGTTCCTTTTATGTAGGTAATCTGGAAATCGTACTCGCTAAGCAGTTCCGACCAACACCTTTGTCGCATGTTCAAGTCACTTTGCTTAAAAATGTGTTGTAAACCATAGTGGTTCATTTTTAGTTCAAATTCTTGTCCAATCAGGTAGTGTCTCCACACTCTCAGGGCATACACAATGGCTAATGTAATACACCCACCACGGGCTAGAACTTTTTTGGCTTTCTTTCCTTATTAAATTCTAAGGAGCCTAGTGCAGACCCTCCTTTCCCTTTAAAGTACCTCTTATGACCGTGGCTATGCCCGCAGTCCTTACTGAGAAGGCACTTCTACTATCGTGATACGGGGAGTCGTGAGGCAAGTGATCCCTTGCTCTCTTGACGTTCAAATGGCCGAAACTCGAAACTGGGTCTAAGTGCTTATCGAGATACACAACAAGCCAGAACAAGTTTTGGTACTCTACCCTTCGGGGCTTCTCATATCGGGATTTCAGGATATGCGACGACAGGACAACTTACCGTTAGGTATCCCGGGTGCCGAAACACTGAAACACCATATCTCGTCTACACTATTATTATTTCTGGATTTCGCACTTCGGGTTTTCAGGACTGGCGAGTGCAAGAGAACTTGCCAATAGGTATCTCGGGTACCGAAATACCGAAACACCCAGTATTATCCGTGCTAATCCATTTCGGCATTCCTCCTTTCAGGATTTCGTGAGTTGGGGTTTCGAGACTGGCGAATACATGGGGCTCGCACTTAGGTACCCCGGGTTCCAAAATACCGATGTATAATAACTTCTCCACACTCTATCTTTTCGGGATTTCGTAAGTCGGGATTTCGGGACTTGCGAGTACAAGGGAAACTTTCCCTTGGGTCTTCCAGGTACCGAAACGTCGAAATGCCGAACCAAGTCACACTATGCCAATTCGGGACGCTGTGAGTCGGGGTTTCGCATATTGAAACTTCGCGATATAAGAGGTCGAAGACTCACACTCCTCAACTACCCGAGTGCCGAAAAGCCGATACATCCGCTCCTCATACACTCGACCAAATTTAGGGTTTTGCAGTTCGGGATTTCGCAACTAGCGGGTACAAGGTAACTTATCCTTGAATATCCCAGTTCCCAAAATATCGAACATCAATACTTACCCATGCTGGTCCAATTCGGGGTTTCGTGAATCAGAGTTTCGCGATGTGTGCAGACAGGAGGTCTCGTGCCTAGATCTTCCGGGAGCCGAAACTCCGAAATACCAACTCTTAAACCTGCTCATCTATTTCGGGATTCCACCCATTGAAATTTCACGGGTCTGGGATTCAGGACTGGTGAGTATAGGGAACTCGCCTTTAGGTATACCGGGAGCCGAAACACCGAGACCTCATAACTCCTCCATACTATATCATTTCGGGATTCGCAAGTCGGGGTTTTGGAACTTGTGAGCACAAGGGAATTCACCCTTGGGTATTCCGGGTGCCGAAATACCGAAGTGTCCTAATCCATCCACACTGTCATTTCGAGACTCCTCGAATTGGGGTTTCGGGAATTGCGAGTACAAGGAAACTCGCGCTTAGGTACCTCGAGTGTCGAAACACCGAAATGTACTAAGTCTAAGAGGGCCATTCTCTCTCGTGCAGGGTTTTCAGACTTATGCCATAAAATCCTCCAACATATTCTTGGATAAACTTTCAATAAGGGTGTCCCTATGGGGAGATCTACCCAGGGCATTACTTAAGACGAATAAGGGAATGAATTTCCCGAGAACAGACTTGAAAGCTAAATCCGTTCAAAGTATATATATATATATATATATATATATATATATATATATGTTTATTTTTACGTAAGCCATGGGTAGTCTTTCCAATATAAGCATGCAGCCACCATTTCTGATCAAAAACACCTTACAGACAGTCTTACACCGAAACCATTCATAATTGCACAAACCATGAGAATACATGTCAGAATATTAATTTCAAGATATGAGATATAACACTTATCAGAAAAACACCAGGTTTGATGCAACTGCTGAGAGGGGTGCTCGTTTCCACCCAACCGTAGACTCAGCGATTCCGAATGGATTTACCACTAGCCACCCCCGAGCTTAGACCACGATGTTGTGAGACTGAGT
>SNQJ01S0085041.1:37269-57205 GCA_010110895.2 Picea sitchensis
ATCATGAAATAGTGCAACAAAGCTACTATGTTGAACTAGGCTACGAGTCAAAGAGGAGATAGCTAGTTGTAGTTGTTGCAAGTTCTCTTCAATAGGAGGATGTTGGGTAGGGGGATCAGGCCTTCACCTGGGGGGATGTGGACTTAACTTGGGCTTTCTCATAGCATGTTCTCAATCTTGTGAGAACCCTTGACCCACCCCATGGAAGTCACCAATCTCAAATTAGTTAACATGCTTACCCATAATAAACTCAACCCATAATTTTGTCAGAAAATGTAAGGGAGTCTCCCTATTATTACAGGGTAGTTTATCAAAAACCATATACCACCTATCCATCTAGTTTTGACTAATCTCGGGATGGATTCACCAGTCAATGGAGGTTTGTTTCCTAGTCAATGGTATTTCTTGTCGATTTCTAGGATCCTTAAAAATGGACAATATTTGTTGTTTTGAAATTGCCAGTTCTTTGACTTGGTTTCTATCCAAACCAATGTTATACTATTGATACATCCATGCCTTATAATTAGAAATAGATGTTAATTTCCCTTTAGAACTTGCAACAAACCACACAATTATGTCCAAAGAAGTGGCCAAGGAGACTCTGCTAGGCTCTCTAGTCTCCCTTAATTGTTTCTCAAGGGTTCATAATATAACCAAATTGTCATCAATTTAAGTGTTTACATTCTATGGTGGTGGTGGGTTGGGGTTTTGATCTTCTTGGTTTTCTTGTGAGGGGTTTAAATTTTCTTGGGGTTCCATTGTATTATATATGTTGCAACTTAAAAGCCATGACATGTAAATTAGGCTCATTTTTAATTTAAAATACAAAATTAGTTTTTTTTTTTTAAATTTATATTATTGGGAGAAAATCAGTCAATTGGGATGACTAAATAGGATTAAAATTAAGAAAAATGTAACATACCTGGAAATCGTGGGACCCTCCTCCCTTTCTTCCTCTTCTCTATCTCCACTATATTTTCCCAATGAGAGAAGCGCAAGTGCGATTTGGGCACAAATCACACTCAAGCCCTTAATATATTTTTATCAGTTAGACTGCATGCACGGTCTTAAGAACGTGTGTTTGTTCTTAAGACTTTGCAAGATCTCTTAATACGACACACATAGTTTTTGCACTAAACCTATGTGGCAATGTACATGGAGGTTTAGTCATATCTAAACATATATATAGGAATGTGTGTGCATTCTTAGGAATGAACACACTTTCCTACAAGTGTGTCTTTTTAATCATGCCATTGCCACTTTTTCGGCCACCAAGTTCTTGCACTCAACATACTACTTTGGTGGTGGGTTAGGGTTTTGATCTTCTTATTTTTCTTGTGAGGGGTTTAAATTATCTTGGGGTTCCATTGTATTATATATGTTGCAACTTAAAATCCATGACATGCAAATTAGGCTCATTTTTTATTTAAAATACAAAATTAGTTTTTTTGTTTTTTAATTTAGATTATTGGGAGAAAATTACTAAATTGGGATGACTAAATAGGATTAAAATTAAGAAAAATGTAACATACCTCGAAATGGTGGGACCCTCCTCCCTTTCTTCCTCTTCTCTATCTCCACTATATTTTCCCAATCAGAGAAGCACAAGTGCGATTTGGGCACAAATCACGCTCGAGCCATTAATATATTTTTATCAATTAGACTGCGTGCACGATCTTAAGAATGTGTGTTTGGTCTTAATACTTTGAAAGATCTCTTATTACCACGTACACAGGTTTTGCACTAAACCTTAGTGGCAATGTACATGGAGGTTCGGCCATATCCGAACCTATATGTATAGGAACGTGTGTGCATTCTTAGGAACACACACGTGTTCCTACGAGTGCTTGTTTTTAATCATGCCATTGCCACTTTTTTAGCCACCAAGTTCTTGCACTCACCCTACTACTTTATAATGTATTACTTTATTAGTGTATTAATACTTTATTAATGTATTAATACTTTAGTAATGTATTTATATTGTATTTATTGATTTATCTAATGTATTATTAATGTGTTAAATAATCAATACATTACATTCAATTACTATGTTACATTATACATTAATGTAAATTAGTACTTTAAATTATATATTATTCTTATTATTACATATTACATTAATGTAATACATTACATAAATACATTAATAGACCATTAATTTATATTCATTAATACATTGTTATTATATATTATATTAATGTAATAATTAGTTAATAAATTAATTATGTATTAATACATTAATGACCATCCCCAAGGAATGTCAGCCATCAAATAGAAACAACCACTTTTAAAAAGTGGAACAGATATATGTCCATCGACACTATTTTCCACCTTTCCAAACTAATGGCATTGATCAACGTATATCAACCAATCTTATAAAGTGGTTGTTACTAGTAATTAAATAAATGACGTGTTCCATGTTGATTTACTGAAGGAATAATATTCATGGTCGTGATTTCATATGAAGTATTTCCTAAAATTTGTCTTTGTGGTACAATCCCTATTTAATTGTAAAATAAATTTTGAAAAACAATTAGTAAAAGTTGATTTTTTATTCATAAAAAATGGTACTACGTAAATAAAATGAAATATGATTGAAAAAAGTGAAACTTTAACTCATGAAAAATAGAAAATGTGGTGATTTGAATACTCATATACAATGCCCAAAGATATGGAATATTATCTTTAAGTAGTGAAAAATATATTGTCCATTGGACTATAGATGAGGAAACTAGCTCCAAGTGATTTTGGAGGGGGTGATTAGCACCACATATATTTGAGATCATTTTCATGTGTGTCTCTGCCATTCTTAGTAGCGAGAATCTCAAACATTCATATGATTAGCATTCATAGAATATTTTTCTAATTTGAATCATACATTCATAGATATGAATCATGAATTTATATAAGTTGTTTGCATTGCAATCTGAGGTCTGTTCGAAGAATGTGTGAGGTAGAATCAAAATCTGTGTTAACTTGGTAAAATATGCGGCAATGAAGGGTAAGAAAGTCAACATTTGAGGGCACGTCTTAGGTGCACCATAGGAGGTTGTGAATAATATTGTGATAGAGAGTTTTGGTGTGATGAATTTATGTATGAGAGACTTTCAGAGATGATGATATTCATCTGACTCTACCCAAGTTGTCAACCGAGCCAGTAGTGCTCATGTTATAATTGTTTTGAAATAACAAAGACTTAATCGAGTGTAAGGCACAGTTCATGCCACCCACATTATTTTTGTGTATGTATTTCATTTGTTCTGTAGTTGTTCTCTTGGTTTCTCATGTTTGTGGATGTATGCTTAAATTATTAAGTGTTAAACTATTAACATGATTTTCTAAGTATACAAGAGTTACACTGAGTAGTAGTGTGACTCACCCATAGCCTGGAGCGAAGTATGGGTATGTTGTAGGTGAAGAGGCATAATCTAGAAGAACTATTCTTAGTGTTTCCAAGAAACCAAGTAAGAACCATCACAACTTCACATGCCCTTAGGAGGTGTAGGATCACAAGATATGAACATACATCATGTCGGGTCATGACAGGCGGTATCAAACCTTGGTTGGTGAAACAACTTGGTGAGCTCTTCACCACATTATCAGCTTCATGATAGGTGATATCAGAGCATATTTGCCTCTTCAACATTACTGCATTTAGAAAAATTGTGGTGGGGCACACTTGTTGAGAAGAAATTTTTGGCACAGGATTGATGAGCGTTCAATCCAATGGACTTACCCATTGCAAAGACAACCTATGTCCATACTTGGTGTTTTGTGATTAAAGTGAAGGGATATGTTGTTGATGAATCATTGACTGGTGATCAAACCTATGTGCATGATCTAGGAGGATCTAAGGAATGCTCATAGAGGTCCAAGAGGATCTGGACCACTTACATAGGTCCCAAGGGGACCATAAAATATCAAAATTTGACAATCTCAAATGATATAAAAAAACATTCCATCAATTCATAGAACTCGTTGATATCTTTCCAACGGTGAAAAAATATCCTCAAACGGAGTTCGTATGTAAAAGATATGGCTAGTAAAAGATCAATTATGTAGAAATTTTAATACAAATTATGTATTGCCTAGATTCTCCTGATCTAACAAATATATTCCAATGTTAAATACATAATCTCTTCTACTAATATTCTTGCAGAATTTAAGACCCCATCGCCAATTGCAATATCAAGAAGAAAGATCAATCACACATAACATAGATGTTTTACCAGGAAAGCATAAAGCTGAAAACCCCACTATCATATATTATGTATATATCATGGATCATGAAACAATCTCATACAAAAATCTAATCCAAGAGCTCTAAATACAATATATAATCATCTCACACTGTCATACTAAAATTGACAAATTCATGTGGCAATTTACTGATTCCAGAAAACCTGCCTCCTCTGCGCAATCTCTGCCATGAATGAATTCTTGTTGCCCAGGCTACGCAATCCTCATGAGAAGATCCAATGTGTGTGTGGTTAGATGAGTGAACTCACTAATGTCACAACTGATATTCAAACTATCCCTTTCACCTATTATCTCAACTAGGTCTCCATTGGATCTGACATGCATGTAGTTAATAGTGGTAAATCTTCAATTTCATCTGAGACCACTGATTGTGAATTAATTAATAATCAATTCACTAATCTCTCACTAGTGTAAGTTCAGTTACAACTAGTACAATTGAGCTTAACTCACTTAACTGAGTTAAACTACTTTACAACTCACATAAATACACATCCAACTCTGTTACAACTTAGAATCACTCAGTTACAACTAATTCAACTTGCATGTCCCACCAATCAACCTTTGAACTCAAATTTCCTATAGCTAATAGATTTTCCACTTCAGTTAACTATTTATAAGTGTTCATTGAGAATAGACTAATATTTGTTTCATAACTATTATTAAGGGATAATAATAGTCGACATACATCTATAAATAGAATTCGCTCACCATCTATAAATAGACATCATCTATAAATAGAATTTTCTCATCATCTAAAAATAAACTTCCACCTAAAAATAGCCTGAGGCTCCATCCTAGTGTAGGTGCATAATTTTCACTAGGATCTTCTTGTTGAATCTCAACACTCCCTCTTAACAATAAATAGATTATCCTTCACCCCCATCCTGTCTCTATGGTATTTGAATTTTCTCCTGGTGAGTGCCTTCATCAGAATTTCTGCATCCTAATCTTTCGTAGGAATGTACTGAAGCAACATGATATTCCATTGCACACAATCTCTGATATGATGATACCAGATATATGTATGCTTAGATCTATCATGAAACATAGGATTAATCGAGAGTTTAGTGCAACTCTGATCATCACAATGAATCACTATCGGATCTAAATGAGAACCAAACAAACCAACCAATATCTAACTCATCTAGATAGCCTCACATGCAGCTTGAATCCCTACCATGTATTCCTCTTCTGCTAAACTGAGTTCCATGGATCTTTCTTTCTTGTTGTACCAAGAAACAACTGCAGATCCGATACTAAAGATCCCCCCTGATGTGCACTTTCTGTCCGTTGGGATGCCTGCCCAATATGTATCCTTGAAGCCATGCAAACTCACCTCATATGTTTGTCTATACCATAATCCATACTCAGATGTTCCCCTTAGGTATCTCAAGACATGCTTACCCTCCTTCCAAAATATATTGGTAGGCTTAACCATTGCTTGATTCAACTGGTTAACCGCATAGAAAATGTTTGGTCTTGTGTTCACTAGATACATTAGCGAACCCACTAACTGTCGATAGATAGTAGCATCCACTACCTCTCCAGAAGTAGAATCCTCTTTCCTCTAGTTTCCTGAAACAAGAGTATCCATGGGTTTGCATCCCTCCATGTGAAACTTACCCAATATCTTCCTTGCATACTTTCCTTGAGACACAAAAAGTTCACCATCTCGCTGGCATATTTCCAATCTAGGGAAATAATGAAGGAGGCCCATATCTCTCATATCAAAACCCTTTTCAAGGTACTCCTTGCATGAGTGTATCAACTACTCATCACTAGTTAGTATTAAATCATCAACATAAAGAACAATGATTAAAATCTTACCCTTGTAGATCCATCTCGAACCTACCACTAATTTGTCAACCAGTCTTGGGACAATTTCCCATGCACTGTTTTTGACAATGGAGTCATACTCCTCCACCATTGCATCATCCCAAGTGGGATCCTTCACTGCTTCCTAAGAGGAAGATGGTTCAGTCACAATACGTTTTCTCATGAGACCCATGTATCTAGTAAATCGATCATGATATTGTCTATGTCTGCACTGTGAATTAGGGGCTCCTACATTCTGTGCAACATCTAGTCTCGATCTATCAGCTTATGTGGTGTGATTTCTACCATTTTTTATGGATGGCTCTACATGAGTGGCTTCCTCCACTCCATGAACCTCCTCATGTGGCTGATCCACATCTTGAGACTCATCTTTAGGAATCAATAGTTCCTCCTCTGCATGTAAGTCTAGCTCCCTCTCAAGGTACAATCGCATGGATTTCCCCTCATCGAATTTTATATCCCATCGCATAATAGTCATCTTACTGTTAGGAAAATACAAACAATAATCATGGGGTGTTTATGTGTACCCCACAAACATCCCAACTTCAGCAGTCAGCTCTAGCTTCTTCCTAGCATTTTTGGTCACATGCACATAAATAGATGAACCAAAAATCTTAAAATGAGAAACATCAGGTTTCTTACTAGTGAAATCTTCTTCAAGTGTACTCATGCAAAGTACTCTATGAGGACAATGATTTTTCACATAAACCGTAGTGTTGCATGCTTCCTCCCACAAACTCTTCGGTAGGCCCTAATCATGCAACATCGCTCATGCTACACCCATGATCATTTTGTTCTTCCTCTCCATGACCCCATTTTTCTATGGGTTATGAGGCGCTATGAGTTCTCTTCAAATTCCTTCTTTGCTGCAGAACTCTTTGAATTCATTAGAGATATATTCTCCACCATTATCGCTCCTCAGAGCCTTCACTTGCTTCCCTGAATCTTTCTCCACCAATGATTTAAACTCACGGAACTTTGAGAATTTTTTATCCTTCTTCTGCATGAAGAAGATCCAACATTTACGAGAAAAATCATCAACAAATATAACATAATACTTATGTTTTTCTATTGAAGCAACTGAGAATGGTCCACAAACGTCTGTGTGAATTCTCTCTAGGATCACTGAAGCACGGTTCTCCTCTTCATGAAAGGTGGAATTTACATACTTCCCCATGGTGTAACCCTTGCACATATCAAACTGAAAAAGTACTCCCATTGGAAGTCCAGTAGATATTTGTTGCATGATTTTCAAGGTTCCATGATGAAGATGGCCCAATTGCCTATTCCATAATTCACCCTCATCCTGGCTCACCACTTTTTCTACCTTTCACATCATGGCAGGGCAACCATCTACCTCCAACTTGTAGAGATTATTCACTTGAATCCATATATTCTTGACTTGACCCGTTGTTTTATATCGCAGGAAAGATTTTCCATCATTGAAAACAACATCATACACTCTGTCCTCCAACATTGTGACTGACACCAAGTTTTTCTTCAGACCTAGAACATGCATAACATATTTAAATTGAAATGATTTACCAGAATCCCTCTAAAAGGTAATGGTACCAATTCTAGTTGCACTGTATCGTCCATTTTCACCCATCTCTATATGTATTTTGAGATATTTCTCCTCCAAGTCACTGAAAAACTCCTTATCTCCCATCATGTGGAAGGATGCCCCACTATACAAATCCCACACCGATCCCAATGCACTTGACCCCATGCATGTGATGAAGGAGAGTTCAAGCTCAAGTTTCGAGGCAAGGGCCTCACTAGCTACAACTCTAGTAGCCTTCTTCTTCTTCTTCTTCTACATACAGTTAGTAGAGAGATTCCCATGTTTGTGATAGTGAAAACACTTCACTTTGAACAAATCCAACTTCTTTCCTTTAGACTCAGATATTGAATGGAATTTCATCCCCTTCCCTTTCCTTCCCTTGGCATCCAAAGCACAATCCTCTTCATCATCATGCTTTGATGAAGAGACATCTCTGGTGTTCCGCCTGAACTCCTCTTTCACTAGATCCAACCATAGTCGTTCCCAATTTGGAAATTTTCCCTTCCATTGACAAAGTCTTGATAACTGTTCCAAATCTTGGGAATTCTTAGGAGATCCAAGCTCACCAAATCATCATCAACGACTATTATTCCCACACTCCCCATCTCATCCTGACATTGGAAAAAAATTGTGAGATATTTTGGAATGGAGTCACCCTTATCCATCTTCATCTTCCCGAGTTTATCTTTGAGCACTAATTTCCTATGGTCATTGTTGTTTTGGGATAGATCCATCAAACTATTCCACATTTAATATGGTGTGGATTTCCCATGGAATTTTTATATAATGTGATCTCGTACTCCATCCAACAGGATCCTCCTCACCTTTGCCACTTTCTTTTTCCATGCATCAAGATTTGCAGTGTCTGCATCATCTGGCTTAGGAACATCTTTGTCAATGAATTCCTTCAAGCCATTGTCTTCGAGTATTGCCTCCATCCTTTCCTTCTAAGAAATGTAGTTCAAGCTTCCCTTGAGTGCATAATCTAACCTTGAGCCATTGAAATCCATTTTGATCTTGAATCAACTATAGCACCAAGAAAGTCTTTCTACAAATTTGAATTCTATCCAATCACAAACTTAGCTTCTACAATCTCCTGTGCTATGATACCATGTAGACATTTTAATAAAAATTATGTATTGCCTGGATTCTCCTAATCTAACAATTATAGTCCACTATTAAATACATAATATCTTGTACTAATATTCTTGTGGAATTTAAAACATGATCACCAATTGCAATATCAAGAAGAAAGATCAATCACACATAACACATATGTTTTACCGGGAAAGCATAAAGCTAAAAAACCCACTATCATATATTATGTAAATATCATGGATCATGAAACAATATCATACAAAACTCTAATCCAAGAGATCTCGGTACAATATACAATCGTCTCACACTATCATACTAAAATTGACAAATTCATGTGCCAATTTACTGGTTCGAGACAGCCTGCCTCCTATGTGCAATCCCTGTTGATGGAAATCCTTGCAATGAATGAATTCCTCTTGCCTAGGTTGTGCAATCCTTGTCGGCACATCCAATGTGTGTGTGGTTGCATGAGTGCACTCACTAATGTCACAACTGATAGTCAAATTGTCCCTTTCACCCGTTATCTCAACTGGGTCTCCACTGGATCTGACATGCATGTAGTTAACAATGGTAAATCTTCAGTTGCATGTGAGACCACTTATTGTGAATTAATTAATAATTAATTCACTGATATCTCACTAGTGTAAGTTCAGTTGCAACTAGTACAATTGAGCTTAACTCACTTAACTGAGTTAAACTACTTTACAACTCACATAACTACACATCCAACTCTGTTGCAAATTCGAATCACTTAGTTACAACTAATTCAACTTGCATGTCCCACCAGTCAACCTTTGAACTCAAATTTCCTATAGCTAACTAATTTTCCACTTCAGTTAACTATTTCCAAGTGCTCATTGAGAATAGACTAATATTTATTATCCAACTATTATTAATGGATAATAATAGTCGACGTACATATATAAATAGAATTCACTCACCATCTATAAATATAATTTTCTCATCATCTAAAAATAGACTTCCACCTAAAAATAGCCTGAGGCTCCATCCTAGTGTAGGTGCATTATTTTCACTAGGATATTCTTGTTGAATCTCAACAATGTCAACCGGGTCAAAGATCAAATTCAAAGGGGTCAAGGTGACATGTGTAACCACGACAAGTGTGACATGTGACACCAAACTTAGAACTATATGGTGATGATGTGGCCACACCCCAAGGAGTCATGTGGCATTATAGGTTGGGAGATGATTGGGTAATCAAACATTTAGGTGGACTAA
This sequence comes from Picea sitchensis, assembly GCA_010110895.2. Taxonomy (NCBI): domain Eukaryota; kingdom Viridiplantae; phylum Streptophyta; class Pinopsida; order Pinales; family Pinaceae; genus Picea; species Picea sitchensis. The sequence goes on from SNQJ01S0085041.1 coordinate 47,267, forward strand.
TTATTAATTGACACATGGCACAAGGGAGCCAATGAAAGGATACCACATGGTGACCTCCCATTGGCAATTAATGGTTAAGTTTTACTAAAATTATGGAGTCAATGGGGGTTGAACCCATGACCTCCAAAAACCTTACCAAGTCTTTGTTACCATTGTGCCCACACATTGTTACTTACCCATATACAGTGCCACATCCTTTTAACATGGGTCAAATGTTCAAACAATGGTAAAAGGGTTGAGGGCCTAAGCCCTCGACCCTCTATTGTATGTAATATATATGTGACCATGACTCATAATCATGTAGGTAGTTACAATGGTCCAGGACTCATGTTATGTATATTATATGTTTAAAACCCAAATGAAAAAAAAAAAAAAAAAATTGGAGGTTGGTGGGGATTGAACCCCTGACCTACTAAAACCTCCACCAACACCTTAACCAATATGGAAACAAACCCCATTGTTACAAGATTCCCCAACCATTTATTAAATTTTGATGCTATGATTCTAGATGGGGAGTTAAGGCCCATGACCTATATATTGGGCACAATGTTTTATGTCTACACACAAACCGAGGACAAACATTCCAAATATGATGCAGATTTTGAGGTGTGTAGGGATCCCTAGGCTCTACAGATGCATATATTTGCATGCAGGAAGACGAGCCTAGTTGGAATTGCCTCCATATCCATGCTACGAGGTATATTAATGGAACATAGTCATTCTTATATTCATTTTTTATAATTTTTTCATGAGGAGTTCAATGGAAATGTTATTTTTTTCTAAGAGGTCATTTGTAAAAGTATTAGCCCATATTTCCACTAATGAGTGCCATGTGCATCGTTTGGACTGTAAAGAGGGTAAAATTGAGCCAATTCGGAATATGGTCGACTTTATACTCATTTTTCTTAGAATTTTGCAAGGAATATAATGGTGAACTCATTTTCTTGTTTTGAGTAGTGGAATTAAACAGAGGCCATAAAAAATGGATTTTTGTAAGTTCATATTTTAATGTAATTTGGTATTTTGAGATGATGAAGAACAATATTTCTATCTAAGAGGACTTTGAAAATGAAGTAGTATACATCATCAATGTGTGTCATTTGAATTCTTTTATTTTTTGCAGTGTCATCTCAATAATTTGCAAATTAATCATTAGTTTATGACCTTTTGTTTAAGGAGCACGACATCATTTTCTTCAAATCACCTCAATACAATCCCAAATTAATTATGAATCAAGTTAGATGTTATATGTGTATTTTTAAATAATAAATGGTGTCTAAGGATTTTCGGATCAAGTGGTATCAAATCTACTTTTGACATGAATTTGCAAGTTGTTGATGTGACAATATCAAACACTTAAGTTGGTGAATATTTTGAAGGCTCTTATCAAGAGGACAAAATGAGTAAATCTCTCATGAAGTTGAGGTTGTAGAAGAATATTAATTGAAAATCCAGAAGGATAATTTTGAGTTAAGGATGTAGCTGCAAACTCTCAAGGAAGAGAATAAAAGGCTGCAAGATCGATTAATATGCCATGAGGAATTCCATAAGAGTATTTTTTATGATTTTGAAAGCAAACTGCAGATGAAGAATCAATTATTGTCACCATCAACATTAATCCATGAAGATTGGCAGGTTGAAAATGTAAAGTCTCTTATGCAAAAGGGACCATCTATTTCAAAAGGCATGATTGAGAAGGTTGACTCCTCATATTATTATTTTTACCTTCAAGATGGATAATGTTGGAGGATAGATGAAGAAAAGAGAACTTTAGATGATGAGGTCCTTCATAAGCAGTCAAGATTACCTTCTAGTCTAGAGAAAGGTAAAATGTGTAAGTCATGTCCAGAGAAATATGTGCATGGTAAAGGGGAAAGGAAGACATTTTCCACTAATAATACTGGTAAATGGTCTCAGTATCCATGGGTTTCACATGGAACTAGAAACCATGATATGGAGAAGTGCTGAAGAATATAGTTCGTGGAAGATAATCCCTCCAAGAAGAAGGATAAAGGAAAAGATCATTTATAAAAACAAAGGAAAAGGGGGAATGACAGAAAGGGATCGTGGTTCCAATATGGGAAAAATATACTCTACTCTTATTGTGTTAGAGTGGACATTGGATCGAGAAGTGGTGGACACTTTACCCACACTTGTGTCCAAAGAAGAACTGGAAATATGTAAAGGTGTTTTCAAGAAGACAAGTAGTAGCCCCAAATTAATTTAATGGTTTTATTGAAATATTTGATAAATAATACTTTCTAATGGTTGGTTTTGGTAAAGTGATATATGAATACATCAAGGAATGATTCATGGACAATGGCTCATCTCTTCACATGACTGATATGAGATCATTATTATTGAATTTATCAAAGACCAACATGGATTTCTATGTAGGATATGGAGCTAACACCAAACAAGAAATAAAAGTGTATGGATATGCAAGATTCCAACCCAATTCAGGAGGATTTGTAGGAACAAAAGATATTTTATATGTTCTATATTTGGAAGTAAACCTACTCTCAGTTGCAACTTTTGAATATGAAGGTTATGGAGTCACATTCTAGAATGGCTAGGTACTTGTGCCTTCAAGCGAAGCTACTCAAGACACAAAAATAATTCTTGGTGTTCAGAAGGAGAGGTTATATAGGTTACTGGGAAGACCTATCATTCGGTCTAATGGTTCTTGGATTCAACATCAGATTGAATATCAGTGTCAGAGGCATTGTCAGAGATAGAAAGTTGTGAAACTCCTTCCAGTACTAAAGGGAGAATGAGTCCATGAATAAACTATCCATCAAAAAAGATTTCATTTGTAAATATGTATATTTGAAAATGTAAGTTGATATGTATATGAAGATATCTCCTAAAGTCTATTTAGAAGGCTTGTAAGCCACTCATTACAAATTATAAGAGATACAAATTATGTAAAATTCCTATATTTCCACCTTATATGCTGATAGGAGTGAGAGGAATTTGTAAAGAGAGTTTTTATACTATCACCATATATGATGTTGAGAGTGAGAGGAATCTCTTTAAAAGAGATTTCTAGATAGCCACCTTACATATTATTATAAGTGAGAGGAATCTTGTAGAAGATTTTATATATAGCCTCTTTGTTTAAGAGCAAGACGAATCTTGTTAAAGATACTTCTATATAGCCACCTTAAATATTTTTTGAAGTGAGAGAAATATTGTAAAAGGGYTTTGTATATGGCTTCTTTGTGAAAGGAGTGAGAAGGATTTTATAAATATTTGTAAGCCTTTCAACAACAGATAGAAAATTTATTGTATTGACATCAACTAAAGGGCTACATATAGATCAAATTATCTAATATAACATTCTTGATTCTAAAGTACTGAAGGTGAAGGAACAAAAGGATGCAGGAAATTGGAACATGTAGATCAAAAGTGGAAAGAGCATCAAAGTACTACAAACATTTCTAGAGGTAGTGAAGGAGAAATTATCCTCTTTTAAGAGGCATATAAAGGTGTATGTTATAAGAATATTTCAAATACTATGTTATTTTCATGTGTATGTATACCTTTAACAAAATCAAGTCAAGAACATATGGTAACAATATAAATAAACGTGTTTTTTAAGGAGGGAGAGAGAAATTGACAGGGAATCCATTCAAAGAATCCTATAGATACATCAACAGTACATGAAAAACGAGTTCAAAAGGGAAAGGCATAGATCAACATTCAACTTGGTTTCATATTGGTTGAGATATATTATATTTAGTATAAGGATATGGGCGTGGATGTTGAATACATGATACATGTATTACAGAGATTTAGTGAACGTGACTTTTGTTTTCAGGGAAACTATGAGCTAGAACTAGAGATATATTCTATTAGCAACAGTGTGAGAGATCAGAGTCAGAGCCATATTTTAGAATTAAAAAGAAGTAGACTAATATAATACCTAAGATCGAAGATCCAAGATTAAGACAGACTTCTAGAATGTTGAACAAGATGGAAGAGTGAAGAAAATTCATCACTAAGTTGTTGAATATCTATACTTTTGGATGTCCAAAATTTCTTCAGTGGGAAGGTGTGATCCAGGATTATCTAAGGAATGATCACATAGGTCTAGGAGGATCCAAAATTCTCAAATAGGTCCAAAGGGATCCATAAAATATCAACATTTTACCATCCCAAATTCTCTTTAAAACACCATCAATGCGTAGAGCTCAGCCATATCTTTCCATCGACACAAAAATTGCTTTAAATAGAGTTCGTATGAAAAATAGATGTTTGTTCAAAGTTCAAGTCAACAAGGTCAAAGTTCAAAGTCAAAGAAGTCCAGGTGACATGTGTCACCACTACTAGGGTAACAGATGGCATAGTCTGTACAATTGTATGGTGATAATGTAGCCATACCACAAGAACCCACATGGCACAACAAGTCGACAGATGACTGGGGAATCTCACATCTAGGTGGACTAAGTATTCATTGAATTATGGCACAAGGGAGCCAATGAGAGGCCTCCATGTGGAGAACTTTGATTTTCCATTAATGGTTAAGGTTTATTAAAATTATGGAGTCAAAGGGGTTCAAACCCATGACCTCCAAAAATGTTATGAAGCCTTTATTACCATTGTGCCTGCACATTGTTACTTACCCCTATATGACACCCCATCCTTTTAACATGAGTCAAATGTTTAAACTATGGTAAAATGTATGAGGTACTAAGTACTTGACTCTCGGTTGTATGTAATATATATGTGACCAAGACCCATAACCACGCGATGAGTTACAACAGTCCCCACCACATGTTATGTATATTATAGGGCTACAAACCATATAACAAAAAACAACGAAACAATATGAGGTCGGTGGGGCTCAAACTCCCGACCTACCATAACCTCCATCAAGTCCTTAACCAATATACCAATGAAATCTATTGTTACATGATTCCCTAACCATTTTTTAAATGTTGATTCTACCGTACTAGATGGAGAGTTGAGGCTCGCAACCTATATATTGGGCACATTTTTCTATGTCTACACATAGAATGAGTGTTGAAATATTGGTATGATCATTTAACCATAGAAAATGTCACATCATTATCACCCAACCATATGCACTTACACCAATGTAACCTTTTCATAGTAACCTTTTCTTAGATAGATTCCAAAATGTCCACTAGAACCAACAGATCAACCCTAACAAAAAATACCAATGTTATTGCAGAAACAACACAATATCAAGAGAACATACCTCTATGAATAGAAGCGTACCTTTTCCAAGAGAAGTGCACATGAGAGCTACCATAAAGAATTAGATTACACCACAGAAAATGTTGCACCAATCTCTCTAGACTTGCACCTCATTCTACTACAACTATTTCTCCTTAAAATTTCTCCCTAGTTGAGTGAATGAGTGTGTGTCAAAATGAGGAGCACCTAGCCTCTATTTATACTAGTCTACTAAGGTGTCTTTTTATGTGGAGTCGACCTCACTTTTTGGAGCCTTCTATTTACTTTACTATTAATCTTCTTGGGTCGATTTCTCTTCTAGAATATTTCACATATGTTTAATTGTTCTCTTTCTTCTGGAATATTATACTCTTAGTACAAAGGTTATACTGGAGGTTAATACTTCCCGCAGCTATCAAAATACCAAAACTCTATCCTAGCTAGGGAGGTACTAACTATGATTCTCTTCAAGTAATGGTATCAATCACATCCATCCATCTCGATGGCATGTGAAAGACTCACATGGTATTGTAGATCAGTCTACAGGTAGCGTCACCATAGACACACATGCTATCTCATGATCAAACAAATCATGTCACAACTATCACCATCATAGCCAAATATGCTATGTCATAGTCACACACAAACTATCTGATGAATTGATACATCATAGTCACCATCATAGCCATACATTGGCTCTATCATAGTCACACATGGACTATTTGATGGTCATGCCACAGTCATGCATATGGAGCCTCATCAACACATGTATTATTTCTCTAGTGGGAACATCCTCGTCGTCCTATTGAACCTTATGTGTATTGACATCCTTTCGTACCTTATGTAATTATAGGACTTCATCTAGATCACTCAAATATAAGGAACTAACCAGTTCACACAGAACTATGCTACTACACAATCCACACAGAGTCTGGTCAATTTATCAATTTGAGACAGATCACACATAGAAATACACTACTACCTAATCCTTACGAAGTATGGGAAACTATTCAGTTTGAGCTAGTTCACACACAGTACTGTGCTACTACCCAATCCTCATGGATTCTAGGAAACTATTCAGTTTGATCCAGCTCATACATACAATTTCACTACTACCTAATCCATACAGAGTTTGGGAAATTGGTGTTCCTACAAATGAATACCCATTGTTTACACACACATTTAAGATATTTCCTCAAGAATCGCATATGCGAATCATCACTCCCTTTTACGAGGGAATTCCTTCTATACCACGACAATGTTGTCCCTGAAGTACTAAAAATTTACCTTTGACAAAGGCTTGGTCAACACATTTGTTATCTGCTCATGTGTGACAATATACTAGAGCTTGCCAACTCCCTTTTTTAGTAGATATCAAATATAATGGTACTTGATATCGACATGATCTGATTGGCCATGAAACAGAGGATTCTCAGACAACTTTATACAACTCTAGTTGTGAGAAAAAATACAATTCACCTCCAAATAGAGATCAAATAGTGTTGCAAGCAACTTCTGAATCCACACAACTTTTCTACTACCTGAACATGTTATGATATATTCTTCCTCAACTGTATTTAATGCCACACTATTCTTCTCCTTGTTGAGCCAACAAATCATAGCTAAACCCAAACTAAAGAAACATCTTGATGTACTCTTTCGATCTGTGACACTATAGGCCTAGTATGAATCAGCATAGCCTTGTAGTGTTATATTATGATCTGAAACATATCGAAGTCCAAAGACTGTCGTACCCTTCAAGTACCTTGATACATGATTTTCTGAAATCAAGTGAACACATCTTGGTTCAACCGTATACTCACTCAAAGTGTTCATTGAAAAACATATATATGGCCTAGTATTCATCAAATACATCAACAAACCAATGTTCTTCTTGTACATGGAGAAATCCACTATCTCCTATGAATTATCACTCAATCACTTCAGGTTCATCACCATCAATGTGGGAATGAATTTATAATTCATCATTTTGAATCTCTTAAGTATTTCTACCACATCATTTCCTTGGCTAAGGAAAATATCATCTGGTTTCTACCACACCTCTAGACCCACTAAATAATGCATCATACCCAGGTCTTTCATCTCAAACTTTGATGCAAACTTACTCTTACAATAAGGTATTATATTCTAGTTCCATGTTATAAATAAGTCATCCACATATAAAAAAAATGTCACTGGTCCACTATCCTCAAACTTGTAGTAAAGGTTTGGATTTTCTTTAGTCTTGGTAAAACCCAATCTCATCAGAAAGTCATCAATTCTACCGTACCATGCCCTTGGTTCTTGTTTCAATCCATACAAGGATTTCTTTAATATGCACACTTGTGTCTTTGACGCAACCCCCCTTCCCTCCTAGGGATTTGCAACCTCTCGGTCTTGGATCTTCAAACTCCTAAGCCAAATTGACTCTTTGGGCCTTCAATAGACCCCGAATACTCAATGCACATGTCCCTTTAGTGTTACCCATAGGTTTGAAATACCTGTGACTCTGATCTCCAAGACTCTTTCCAACAAAAAACTTTGTGAGTTCTAACTCCGTACTAGAATCTTTCTCCTAAGTGACCAGGGGCTATGACCATGGACCAACCCCTTCATGATTTCGGGCTTCAGGGATATCATGATCTCTGGCTTCATTTATTTTCTAAGGTTCCTCCTTCGAATTTCTAAATCTATGTTTTGTGTCTCCTTGGGTTTTGATAGCCCAACTATGTTTCAGGTTTCGCGACTTCACAAAACTCATGTTCACCTCACACACAAACCTCTAGAATTTTGACTCTCGAATTTCCTAATCCTCTATCATGTTTCCTCTTCACAGCCGATGGTTCAAATTACTTTGCAAGTTCACATCTCTACTCTTACAACACTTCCAAACTTCCTGAACCATGAAGTGCCGAAATGCTTTATGGCCAACCTCCATGTAATTCTCCTAGGTCTGAGGGTCTGGAACAATATCGTCTCCCTTCGAAACAGATTTGGTTCATGGATTTTGGGAAACCTTAACGAAATCTTCCCTTTGAATATTTCTCATCACTCTCCCTCCTGAGCTTGTCTTTCCTCAACTTTCTTTGTTCCTCCGAACACTTTCTTCAACACTTCGTCGAATTTTCAACCTGTGCACGCCTTGCAACAAGTTCTCATCCACAACTTAATTTCTTTGTGGATGATTGCGCACACTTAATCACTGCTCTCCAACCACTTCTCTACGACTAAATTCACACTAATACTCTTGAGCTTACGAGTCTAAGCCTCTATCATGCACTCCTTGCGGACAAACTTCCTTCAATATTGACTACTGAAGGATGATCTTGCACTCCTTGCAGTAGTTCTTTCACACTTGATTATTCCTCCTGAAAAATATGGCTCTGAGCATAATTCCTCCTACATGCCTACTTCAACTATCCCATCTAAACCTATGAATCAAAACAGACTCGGTGACGAACTCCTTGCAAGAGCCTATGCACTCTTTGGATACAAAAGTTTCACGCTACCTCTTCTGAGCTTCGAGTCAAAATAGACTCTATCATGCACACCTTGTGGACACTATGCACACCTTTCACTCGATCATAGAAGAGAAAAAAAATGAAACTTATTCAATCTTCATAGAGACTCATACATTCAACCATGTAAATGTGTTCAACCACAAGAACAATAAGTAACATACAATTTTGAATAAGAAGAAAGTATACCATTAATTTATCTAGATAGACACAATAATACCATACATTTGGGTCAATACTCCTCTATTATATTCATTCAACAGTGATATACATGGGTTCATACACTGTCCTTCAACTCTCTACAGCATATACAATAGATTCAACAACTCATCAACAGCTAGAGAGCCAACAACCTCTATTGGGAAACAATACAAAGATTTATACAAGAGGGCTTTTCGATCCTTTCCCTCCAACTAATCTAGGCTATCCTATAGAATTAAAATCATTCAACTACTTAATATTTATTACAATAAATACTCGAGTCAGATAGATAAGGGCGAAAGCTCCAGATCTGTACTGCAATCCACAATTATTAAAGAAAAATACATTTCTCCATCGGTCACATACGATGGCTCATCCTCAAAACATTAAACATGTTCATGGATAAAAATATTTTCCATATATTACACTAATATGCCAACTTTGGAATTCAAAATTTCTCTAAAACATGCACTAGTGCGCCCAACTATCTTGCACCACATGCTTTGATGGTGATGCTCCTACATCATACTCCTCTGGGTAAAACATTCATGGACTATTGTCCATGATCTCCTACACTGATCTTCCATTCTTTTGGATATCTGCTTCACTGAACCAACTGGTGCCTTCTATTGGGTGTCCTTTCCACTTTACTAAATACTCAAAATAAGTTTTCCTTTGAGTCTTCTTCCCAATCTGTCGATCCACGATCTTCTCCATCAGCGGCTTCTCTGCTACAAGCATCTTCTTTTTCCACTGGATGTTTTTATGATCTTATGATCCTCTGGTTCCATCTTCCCTATAAGGATACAGGTTTGCAATGTTGAATATTGGAGATATACCTGCATCCTATGGAAGTTCTATTTCATAAGAATTCTCACCAAATATTCTTAGGATTTTGCACGGTCCTATCTTCTTCAGCTTCAGATTTTTGTATGTTACCCTTCGAAACCTCTCCTTCTTTAAATGTTCTAGAACTTGATCTCCAACTTCAAATTGAAGTTTCCTCCTTGTTGAT
>SNQJ01S0085041.1:57255-67874 GCA_010110895.2 Picea sitchensis
GCTACAAGCATCTTCTTTTTCCACTGGATGTTTTTATGATATTATGATCCTCTGGTTCCATCTTCCCTATAAGGATACAGGTTTGCAATGTTGAATATTGGAGATATACATGCATCCTATGGAAGTTCTATTTCATAAGAATTCTCACCAAATATTCTTAGGATTTTGCACGGTCCTATCTTCTTCAGCTTCAGATTTTTGTATGTTACCCTTCGAAACCTCTCCTTCTTTAAATGTTCTAGAACTTGATCTCCAACTTCAAATTGAAGTTTCCTCCTTGTTGATCAACTCTACGTTTATACTCATTGCTTCTCTTCTGCAACTGCTACTTAATCTGATTATGGAGATTCTTCATTTCTGTCGTGAAGTCTTTGGTTCCAACGCTCCTAAATTCATTCTTCTCCAAATATCTCAACTCTAACACTCCCCTCAGATTCATTCCATACACTATCTGAAATGGAATCTTTATAGTAATTTTGTTCAATGAGTCATTATATGCCAAATCCTATTGTGCTAGAATATGATCCCACTGACTATGATATTGAGTGATCAAAATTCTTAGCAAATCTCCTAAAATTTGATTCACCACTAAGAAAATCCCCTAAAGGATAGTTTTGTTCCCAGCTTCTTCCACAACGTTCTCCAATAATGACCAAGAAATAGGGTGTCCATGTCTGAAAAAAATACTCCTGGGAAACCCATGGAGTCTCACAATCTCTTTGAAAAACAAATTTGCAATGTGCATTGCATCAGTAGTCTTCTGGCATGGGATAAAGTGTGCCATGTTCGAAAATATGTCAACTACCATGAATATGGAATCACTTCCTCTTTGTGTTCTTGGCAATCCCAACATGAAATCCATGCTTATTTCATCCCAAGGCCTCTTTGGAATAGGAAATGGTTGATACAACCCATTTTATGTCTCTTCTTCATTGCATACTAACAAATCCTACATCTGTTCACAAGCCTCTTTACTCATGCCATCATACCTGGTCAATAGTACGAACCATTCAACTACGCAAATGTTTTTTCATGGCCGAAATATCCGGCTATACCTCCGCTATGTTTCTCCTTTAGTAGGTTTTCCCTCATGGAGCATTTTGGTATAAACAACTGGAAACCTTTTAACAACAACCCATATTGTATCAAATATTCATCCATTGGCTTGTGTCTCTGAGCATAGGATTTGTGCATGCTTCATATGCTCCTCTAAAATAAGGATCATCACGATCTATTTCCTTAAGGTGTTCAAACCCCTAGGTTTTCACTTGAAATTCCTGCAGAATCAAACTTCTCCTACTCAATGCATCAACAAACTTGTTAGCATTACCAGAAATATGTTTAATAACAAAAGTGAAAATTTTCATAAATTTTATCCACTTAGCGTGTCTCTATTTTAATTTCTCTTGTATGGTTATGAATTGAAAAGCTTGATTATCGCTATACAAAAAAAATTCCTTTGGTACAAGATAGTGCCTCCATTTATTCAAATCTTGAATTATGGCATAAAACTCTTTATCATATGTGGAGCACTTATTCTTAGTATCATTCAACTTCTCGCTGAAATATGCAATAGGCCTATTATCTTGGCTTAATATCGCTCCAATTGCAACTCCACTCGCATCACATCTAACCTGAAATGTCTTCCCGAAATCTAGTAAAACCATAATCGTTTGTTCTGTTATCTTCTCCTTCAATATATTGAAGCTCTTCTTAGACTCTTCTATCCATTTGAAATACTTGTGTCTTTTCTTCACTGTATCCATCATTTGAGCACTAATCCCGCTAAAATTTCTGATGAACTTCTGATAGAAACTTGTTAATCCATGGAAGCTTCTCACCTTGAATATATTCCTTGGTGAAAGCTATTCTCTGATTTCTTTCACCTTTTCAGGGTCCATCTTCAATTCATTTGAAGAAATCACAAAACCCAAATATATGATTTATGTCTTCATGAAAGAGGACTTTTTCAAATTGATCAACAACTTCTCTTGCTGCAACCTTCTAATCACCAATGTTAAATGTCTCAAATTCTCTTCTTTAGTCTTTCTAAAGACCAATATATCATCCAAATATACAATCACAAACTTGCCAATGAAATATTTTAACACTTCATTCATCAGTCTCATAAAAGCACTTGGGCCATTTTTTAAGCCAAACAACATAACAATCTATTAACACAATACCTCATTTGTCTTGAATGTTGTTTTCTACTTGTCTCCTTCTCTCATTCTTATCTGGTGAAATACACTTTTCAAATCTATCTTTGAAAAACAGTTTTCTCCACTTAAACAGTCCATCAAGTCATCCATCCTTGGCAATGTAAATCTGTACCTAATGGTTATCTTGTTTATGGCCCTTGAATCTATACACATTCTCCACCATCCATCCTTCTTCAAAATCAATACAGTTGGTACTGCACATGAACTCAAGATTTCTCTAACCAATCCTTTGTCTAACAGATCCTGAACATGTCTTTTCACCTCCTCATTATCTTGAGGTATGAACCTATATGTGGCTTTGTTCGACAGGATTTTTCCTGGTATCAAATAAATGTGATGGATGATACTTCTGATAGGTGGAAATGAGATTGAAAACTCATACACTAATATGTCAGAAAAATTCTCAAATAGTTCCTGAATTTACTCTAGAAAATCTTCCATAGAAGTACTTGTAAGGATAAATCTCGGCCTCCTCACTACAACAAACTGCATCTCTTATATCTTCTTAACTTCATTCAGGATTTCCTTCCCACTCATGAGAAGTATGATCGTTCTGGATTCATCCTTCACTTTCTTCTCTTCAATTGGTAGCAAAATGTGTGTCCCACCATTATTCTCCAAGGTGTAAGTATTTATTCTCCCATCATGGATGACATTCCTGTCATATTTCCACGGTCTTCCCAATAAAACATGACATACATCCATTGGAATCACATCACACATGATTTCATCTCTATATTTACCTATTTTAAATTCAACAAGGCATTCTTTAGTTACTCTTACCTGGTGAACTTTCTGCAACCATGAGACTTTGTACAATGTCGGATGTTAAATTGTCTCCAACTCCAATTTATCCACCATCTATGTGGATACTAAGTTATCAGTGCTCCCAATGTCAATTATTACCTTGCAAACTCTATCCTTAGTCTTGCAAGATGTTCTAAACAAATTGTTCCTCTGCACCAGATTTTCGATCTCTGTCTCTTGCTTCAAAAGAACCTTCTTCATCATCAAGGATTTCCCATCTTTTGCACCTTATGCCTCAACATTTATCTTATTCTCTTCCAAAATGTGAGCATAGCATCCTTCTTTATTTCTCTCGGGGAATTCCCAAGACATGTGCTCTATTTTTCCACAGGCACAACATCTTACTACTCCTCCTCTACCTCTTCTTCTTCCTCGAGGAAAATAATTCCTACCACTAGACTGTCTCCCTCAAGAACTTCCTCCTCTTTCAGTGTGACTATGTGGTTTCTTTGTCTCTCCTTTGGAATTCTATTCCCTATCATGGGCAATTCCTTTGACTTTGWTTTGACTTCGTCCTCTGCCTCACTAACTATGTTTTMTAGCCATCTTTTCCTATGCTTTCAACATGATCTGATAAGCATCTTCCAGGGTTCCAATTGTCATAATGTTGATTTCATCCTGGATTTCATATCTCAGGTTGTTGATGTACCTGGAAACTTTTTCCTCRTCTATCTCTCTCTGTCCAACCCTAATGTTCATTCTGTAGAACTCCTTCRTGTATTCCTTCACAGTCATTCCCATCTGTCTCAGGTTCTGCAATCTCCTRAATAGGTTTTTCTGGTAATCTTTGGGTATGAATTTATCATTTAGTTTGGTTACCATTCTATACCAACTCTTAATCTTTGGTTTTCCCTTGCTTCTCCTATCATCCTACAGTTCATCCCACCATAGTATTGCATGTCCTTTTAACCTGGTGACATCATGTTTTACCTTCTTATCCTCATCGACATCTTCATAGTCGAAATACTTGTCCATTTCCTGTATCCAATCAAGAAATTCTTCAGTGTCTAAAATACCTTCAGACATTGGGATGTCGATCTTAGTTCTATCCCCCAAATTAAAAACCGATTTTAGTAAGCATTCTTTTGCAACATGTTCGACTACAAATTATTCAACTTCCACTTCTTCATTCTCTACATCACTAACGTCTCCAACATCAGGTGCTATTCTTTGTGCTATTTCCATGGCATCCAACCTTTCTCTGAGTTCTCTCATATCTCTTTCCATATCTCTATTTTCTATAGGAGGCTCTACACGTCTTCTAGGAGACATTGTGTTGATGTATCTGATACCACTCGATGATATCATTTTACTTATCCATCTCCTTTTTCTACAGAAATCAATTATGTGGTTGCTCTAATACCACCTGACGCAACCTCCCTTCTCTGTTGTGGATTTGCAACCTCCCAATATTAGATCTTCAAACTACTGAGTCGAATTGACTCTTCGGGCCTTTAATAGACCCTGATTCACAAGGATGATTTTAGGGGCTAAATTTCTCTCACGGGCTAATTTTCCATGGTTTTTCCAAAAACAAGATTTGCTATTTTAGAAATGATTTACCCAAATTCTATAGGATAAAATTATTTTACCTTAAAAATTGCCAAAAGTTTATAAAAACTATATAAAATACTTAGAAATTTGAATATTTTTACAAAAATATTGCCAAACATTTATAGTTGACATATGAAGGATTAGTAATATTCATCAAGGTTTCTACATTTTAAAATAAATTTCCATCCTTAAAATCATCCCTGACCATGAATGCTCAACACATAGGTCCCTTTAGTTTTACCCATAGGGTCTAACTACTCATGACTCTACTCTCTTACACTCTTGGCAACACCAAACTTCGCGAGTGATAACCCCACGCTAGACTCTTTGTCCTAAGTGACCACGGGCTATGACCATGGACCAACCCCTTCATGATTTCGGGCTTCGACGATATCATGATCTTTGGCTTCAGTTATTTTTGAAGGATCCTCCTCTGAATTTCTGGATCTCTACCGCATGTCTCCTTGGGTTTTGATGGCCCAAATATGTTTTGGGTTTCACGACTTCATAGAACTCCTGTTCACCTCACACACAAACCTCTGGACTTTCGACTCCTGGATTTCCTAATCCACTTCCACATGTCCTCTTCGCATCCAATGGTTGATATTACTTCACAAATTTGTGACTGCATGGATCTATTCTTACAAAACCTCCCAAATTCTTGAACCATGAAGTGCCAAAATGCTTTATGGACAGCCTCCGTGTAATTCTCCCAGGTCTATTTGGAACAATCTCGCCTCCCTCCAGAACAAACATGGTTCATGGATTTTGGGAAACCTTAAAGGATTATTCCCTTTGAATATTTCGTGTCTCTCTCCCTCCTAAGCTTGTCTTTCCTAGACTTTATTTTTTCCTCTGAACACTTTCTTCAACACTTAGTCGAATTTTCAACCTGTGCATGCCTTGCAACAAGTTCTCCTCCATAACTCAATTTCTTTGTGGATGATTGCGCACACTTTGAGACTGTTCTCCAACCAATTCTCTACGACTAAATTCATGCTACTCCTCATGAGCTTACGAGTCTAAGACTCTGTCACACACTCCTTGTGGAAACACTTCCTTAAATCTTGACCCCTGGAGGATGACCTTGCACTCCTTGCAACAATTATTTCATGCTCGATTGTTCCTCCTAAACAATATGACTGTGAGCATAATTCCTCCTACATTCCAACTTTAACTATCCCAGCTGAAACTTTGAGTAAAAAAAGACTCGGTCACACACTCCTTGTGGATGCATATGCACTCTTTTCATACATAAGTTTCACGCTACCTCTTCTGAGATTTGATTCAAAATAGACTCGGTCACGCACACCTTGTGGACACTATGCACACCTTGCACTTTCTCATAGAAGAGAAAACAATTGAAACTTATTCAATCTTGATAGAGACTCAAACATTGAACCATGTAAATGCGTTCATAAACCACAAGAACAATAAGTAACAGAGAATTTCGAATAAGCAGAAAGTCTACCATGCATTCATTTAGATAGACACAACAAAACCATACATTTGGGTCAATATGCCTCTGTTATATTCATTCAACAGTCATATACATGGGTTCATACACTATTCTTCATCACTCTACATCATATACAATAGATTCAACAACTCATCAACAACTAGTGAGCCAATAACCTCTACTGGGCAAAAATACAAAGATTTATACAAGAGGGGATTTTTTATCCTTTCCCTCCAACTACTCTAGTATATCTTATCAAATTAAAAACATTCAACTACTTAATATTTATTAAAATAAATACTCGAGTCACATAGATAAGGGAGAAAGCTATAGATTTGTACTGCAATCCACAATTATTAAATAAAAATACATTTCTCCATCGGTCACATACGATGGCTCAGCCTCCAAACATTAAAGATGTTCATCGATAAAAATATTTTCCAGATATTACATTAATATGCCAACTTTGGAATTCAAAATTTCTTCAAAATATGCACTAGTGCACCCAACTGTCCTCCACCTCACACTTTGTTGGCAATGCTCCTGCATTAGTCTTCTTGTCATGTGTCTTGAAACTTTGTGGCTTCAGTACGTACACTTCCTCTTCTACTAAACCATTAAGAAAAGTTTTATTCACGTTCATTTGGTGCACCTTCCATTTCAATATTGTATCTATCACACATATATCTCTAATCGAAGTGTATCTCACCATAGGAGAACATGCCTCCTCATAATCTATTGCTTCTTTCTGGGAGAACCCACGAGCCATGAATATTACCTTGTACTTCTCGATACTTCCATTTGTTGAATGTATCATCTTGTAGATCCATTTGGAACAAACAATTGATTTCTCTTTCTGTCTCAGAACCACATCCCAAACATCATTCTTAATGATGGACTAGTATTATTCAATCCTGGAAGCCTTCCATTCTTTCTTCTTTGCATCCTCTTCATAACACATAGGCTAAGCATAAAAGATATCACATAAAAATTCCATGTAACTGGAATATGGTCGAAGTTTCTTTCTTTCTCTTAAAGATCCATCTGGAGCACCATACTTCTTGACATCTTGAATAATCTCATGAGCCCAAGATGGTCTTCCTTTCTGTGTACTCATTTCTACATGTATTTGTAGTTCTACCATTTCATGGTGCTTTGGACCATTCTCTTCCAGCACAACATAATTACCTGCATTTTTATATACAACTCTATGAGATTCATGATCCTCACCTACTAAAGGATGCATCCTCATCAAAGGTAACATCTCTACTAATCTCAATATGTCTGTAACCAGGGATGTAGACTCTATGTGCCTTCAATGTCTCACTGCATCCAACAAATATACCCTTCTTTCTTGAAGGATACAACTTTGATCTCTTCTCTTTGGGAGAATGGGCATACATTGGACAACCAATTATCCTCAGGTGGCTAACCTATGGATTTTCTCCTGAAAACATATATTTTGGTGTTTTGTTCCCAAGTACATAATGAGGACTTTTGTTCTGCATATATATAATGGTATGGGCTTCTTATACCCATAGATTCATAGGTAAGTCTTGATCATGAATCATAGCCTCTACTTCTTCCATTATTATTTGGTTCTTTCTTTCTTCTAGCCTATTCTGCTGAGGATTGTAGGGAGTACTGAGGTCCCTCTTAATCCCAAATTATCTACAAAATGATTTGAATTCATCTGATGTATTCTCTCCTCCATTATCTACTAAGTGAAGTGGTTTTCATTGGTCCACACGTCTAAATGCAGGATGTCCAAAACTCTTTTGGATTTTTTTATCATTTCTTGGGAACATGCTCTTCCCAATAGTCATTCTACTCCATGTCTCAAACTTGAGGCTATGTAATATGTTTCCTGATACAACTTTCACTATAGCTCCCTCTCAAAGTTGTCATCAGTGACCTAATTTCGTGGTAACCCTATTGGAACACATACATCTACATGGTAACTTCCATGGAATTTGTAAGATAACCTACTCGAGACAAGAGAAACAAGAGAAAAGGTATTTCCAATATAATAACATTTTCATAAGAACATATATATGGTAGAAAGAATAAGAGACAATTTCATGGCAATCATCATAGCATTACCAAGGTGACCTTCCTGGAAGAAAAACAAGAAACATATCCTAGAGTAGATGTTAGTTCATCTTGCAAACAAGAACAATAAGCATTTATATAAATAGTACTCGCATGCTACAAAGTATTCATTGTACCTAGAAGTAATAGAACCTTTCAAAGATTGTTGTCACAACTATAGTTTTTACTTGTAATGTAGAAATTATCAAACTTGATATCTACAAATTGGAAACTTATCAATTTAATCAATCAAACCTGGAACCTGGAGTCATATCTCCAAGAATGAGTGTTGTTTTTATTATAAGTCTCATTTCCTTTCGAGATGACAATTATTATATCAACATGTCCTCTTAAGAGAATATTCTTTCCTGACATAAATATGATTTAGGGAATTTAATGAAAATAGAATCTAAAATCTCAAACTTAATCAATCTAATACTTTTGGTAGTATTATAAACTTTAACTTTGTTGAAGGTTTTGACTTCAAGTTGTTTGATAAAATAAACCCAGTTTTTTGTTGGAAACTAATGGTACGGAAGGGAATTAAACTGGGATAGGATGCATTATGAAAACCAAGAATTAGTCCCAACACTTCACAAAAAGTTCCCAACAGATTTTGGTTAGGGTTTTTTCCGTTGCAGAAATAGAAACCCTAGTTGGAACTACCGAAAGAATGGCTAGCGAGATTATCTAGGGAAATACTAATTTCAGTATCCTTAAATAATTTGTTCAATGAGCTACCAGAAGCTTCACTTGACTAGAGGAAATACAACTGGAATTTGTGAAGCGTTTGCAAGCACAGCCTTACTGTGATGCTACATCTAACATTGAAAATTCTTCTTCAATGAAACCTTCTAGATTAATGAAGCCTCGACCCAAGGTTTTATGAGGAAGCCACTCATTTTTTCAATATCAAATTTTGGAATGATCTGGGGAAAGATGTGCCTTTTAGGCAATCTTTTTGGAGGGTGGATTTTGTAAATATGTGCCCTTTTTAGGCAATATTTTTGGTGGATTTTGTAAGTTCTCAATGAGCTTGACAATAGGGGAAATTGACGATCTTCTTTCCAATGGTTAGATTGTTCTGAAGTAAACCATCTCTGAAATCATGTTAAAATTTTGGTATGTTCATTTAACCATAGACAATGTCACATCATTGTCACCCAACCATAGGCACTAGCACATGCCACCCCGAAGCACAATAACCTTTTCTTAGATAGATTTCAGTAAGTCCACTAGAACCAACAGAAAAACCCTAACCATAAATACTAATATTGTTGTGGAAGCAACACAATATCAAGAGAGTGTACCTCTACCAATAGAACCATACATTTACCAATAGAAATGCACAAGAGAGTTGCCCGAAATATTGATATTACACCATGACAAATGATGCACCACCCTCTCTAGAATTGTGCCTCCTTCTTCTACAACTACTGCTCATTAAAATTGCACCCTAGCTGAGTGAATGAGTGAGTGTCAAAATGATGAGCGCCTGGTGTAGGAGAAATTTCTATTTTCGACACACTAGTTTAGTGGGAGTTAACTGACTAGTTCTATTTAGACTTTATATTTTTACCATCACTATTATGCATGCATGCATTCATAAGGAAAGCTAATTGTTTGATTTCTTTTCTTAATTATGGAATGCTTTTCCCTATATATGAGTGCATTCCACTCATTTGTTGTATCATATTGATCATGATCTGTGTATCAATCATCAACTCATTGGAGTAGTGTGAATATATTTTCTCATTCTTCCATATTGAATCTATATTCCTTTCTTGATAAGCTTTGTTTGTACTTTCATTAGCTATATATCATGTGCAATTTTCCATGAAACATTGACATGGTATCAAATCTATGCTGCTTAGAGCAAGCCTAACAAGCCAAAGAATAAGGAAAATCAGGGTTTCAGCAAGCTAAATATGTGGTCGTAACTTTAAGCAATTATTCCTCCCAAAATATTACATTTTTGAGAAAATGACCTATTTTGATAGTAAATTGGCCCATTTTGGAAGTAGGTGTTCAACCGTTTGGCAAGATTCTTTATCGTTTGCTCAGAAAATGAGACGCAATATAGACTCCTGAAACTGATATGAATTTGTGGCCATACCTTTCCAAATTCATTGCTCCCAAAATATTACGTTTTGGAGGAAACAACCTACTAGGAAAGTAAATCGGCTAATTTTGGAAGTGGGTTTTCAACCGTTTGGCGAGATTCCTCACCGTTTGCTCAGAAAGTAAGTTGCAAGATCATCTCCCGAAACTGATATGAATTCTTAATTTCTTGATTTTTCACTTGCAGATTGAGAGTAAATTTTTAGGGGCAATTGGAATCAGTGGGAGAGATGGATATGACAACTATTATACATTCAAACTTGGTGGTAATCCTCACACCATACAATTATTTTGATTGGAAGCCCAAGGCGACATTCCAACTCAAAAGAAAAGGACTATATAATTTGACGATGATGACAGAAACA
>SNQJ01S0085041.1:78010-88604 GCA_010110895.2 Picea sitchensis
TGGATCATGTTTGACCATGTAGACTAGATGTATGACCACATTTGACTGTGGTAAACTATGGTTGTCTTTAGTTGTCCATGAAATTCTATAATTGACTATGGTTGACCATGTTTGACTTTGGTTGACTTTAGTTGACTATGTTTAAACATAGTTGATGATGGTCAACTATTGTTTGCTATGGCTTTCTTGCATCACAATGTGACATTATTGAAGGGTTACTTATTATTTTGATGTCAAGTCATGTTTGTCAAATTACAACCTTAGGTTATGTTAGTCATAAGGAAATGTTGGGTTTTGTTCGAAATGTAGTGGAATCAAGTTATTTTCATCATGTTGTGACATTGGGTTATGGTCATCACTGTGTAACATCAGGTTTTGTTCATCACATTATGATGTTGATCTATAGTCATCACATTACAATGTTGTGTTTTCTCTGTTACATTATAATGGAGTGTTGTGATCGTCACAGTGTGACGTTGTGATATGTTCATCACATTGAAATGTTGGGTTATGTTCATCACAATGGAATGTTGGGTTATGTTCATCTCATTGTGACACTAGGATTTGTATGTCACATTGTGAAGTTGGGTTATGTAAGTCACTTTACGACATTGAGTTTTTCACATCACATTATACCATTAGGTTTTGTATGTTAGATAAAGACGTTGGGATATGTTTGACATATTAGAGTTATGACATTGCGACATTGGATTTTTTTCTTTACATTATGAAGTTGGGTTATGTTCATAACATTGTGACGTTGGTATATGTTCATCACTTTGACTTAAAGACATCGATTATGTTCATCACCATTTCCTTTTTGGGTTATATTCATGTCATTGCGACATTGGGCTATGTTTGTCACCTTGTGACATATGGATTTGGATGTCACATTGTAACATTGGTTTTTGTACATCACATTGTGATATTAGGTTTTATAACTCATATTGTGACATCAGGGTATGTTTTTCATATTTCAATGGTGGGATATGTTCA
Source organism: Picea sitchensis (assembly GCA_010110895.2). Taxonomy (NCBI): domain Eukaryota; kingdom Viridiplantae; phylum Streptophyta; class Pinopsida; order Pinales; family Pinaceae; genus Picea; species Picea sitchensis. Next base: position 79,007 of record SNQJ01S0085041.1, read on the forward strand.
TCACGTTGCAATGTTCGGTTATGTCGGATTGCATCACAATGTGATGTTGTTGAAAGATTATGTTTAAATGCAATGTGGCGATATGTTATTCACATTGTGATTTTGGGTTATTTTCATCATATTGCAACGCCGAGTATCATCACATTGTAACATCATTTTATGTTCCTCATAATACAATGTTGACACATTACAAAATGGAAGTTTTGGCCATGTTTCTTGAAAAAAATTCTAATGAATTTTTTACTTTGTCACAAAGATATGAATTTTGAATTGATGTAATGTATCTCATAGAAGGAAACTTCCATACAATGTAATGTAAATTAAAATTTTATCATAGTTAATATGGTTGTGGAAAATTAAATCTTTATCATAGTTTAAGATATTTATATGAAATATTGTTTAATCAATTTTTCTTGCATAGTTTAATATATTTATGTGCAATGATGTTTATTTTTGCTATGAATATCATTCACTATTTCATCAACCATTATATTTATTTTTTCTTCAATATCAATTAAAATTGTTTTTTTTAGAGTCTACCTATTGGAGATTTATTAATTTATTAAACTTCACTAATCATTAAACTTTATAAATTATGTCATAATGTAACATTATTAATCTAACTTTAATCATTATTAAACTTTATTAAACTCACCATTGTAATGTAATGATCATAGCTAGAAATTTCCCTAGGATGTGATGTAAATTAAAACTTTATCATAGTTTATTCGATCAGAGGTAAATTAAATATTTATGATAGTTAAATATATTTATATCAAATATTTTTTCACATTCACTTGCATGTTAAGTACTCATGATTATATTTTATTTTCTCAAAACATGACCACATAAGTAAATATCAAGTACCCATGTTTATATATTGTGCTCAAACATGGTTATATATGCAATGATGTTTATTGTTGCTATGAAGATTTACATTGATTAATTTTTCAACCATTATATTTATTGTTTCATCATTATCAATTCAAAGAGTTTTTTTGTGAGTCTATCTATTCTTTTAAGAAACCACTTACATTACACTAATTAATAATATTTTGGGCTTGATGGTTAAGAACATGTATTTCCTCTTAAGAGGTTACAGGTTCAAATCCAGAGGGGGGTAGGGTATGTATACCTTCTTAGACTTTATCAATCACTACACCAATTTGGTGTACTAGTGACCTTAAAAATAAATGATGATGATTATTATTAATAATACATATCTACATTTTTAATTATTTATAATCTATAATTATTATTATTTTAGTTATTGAAAATATTTCAACTATTTTATTTTAAATAATTTAAAACTATATCAAATTCAAATTTAACTAATCTCTCAAATGCTATTTCAACTATTCAATTTATTAATATTAAATAAACTTGTTAAACTTTAAATATATAATTTTATTAAATTTATTACTTTAATAATATAACTTTAACTTTATAAATTGATTGAACTTTATAAATTATGAAATTTTAATAATTTATTTAATAGGGAGTATCATCCACAAAAAAGTGGGGAAGTATCAGTGAGTTTTCCGTGCATGAAAAAAAAAATTAATAAATGAATGTGAGATTATAATGTAGATGAAAATAAATCTATATTAAAATATAATGTTAATTTAAATAGTTTAGTAATATTGAATATAAATAAATAAAAATTGCATATTTAATCAATATTAATACATTTAAAATAATATATTTTAATATTTTAATGATATTGGATATATAAAAAGTGTTTCTTTTCAATTTAAAAATAAAATATTTATCAAATAGTTCTATAGTGGGAGTTGGTCAATTCCTAAAACACCATGGGATGCAAGAGCATGTTACCTTTGTGACACTAAGAAGGTTGAAGATGAACATCACTTTCTGTTAGATTGTCCAACCTATACCGATATTAGATCTCATTTTCAAAATATTTGTCACACTACCACCCTTCTGAACCTCTAGGTACATCATCATCATAATATTAATCATTTTCAAACTTTATTAAACATCTAATTATGTAAAAACAATTATAATAGAATTTTTGCATTTACTATTTATAATTAAAAATATAATATTAAATAACAAAAAAATTCTAATTATATCAAAACTTTTTTCATTTACTATTATTTATGATTAAAAATATAATAAAAAATTGTCCAAAATACTTTGAGATATTTTAATAAATATCATAATAAAAAATTGTCCAAAATACTTTGAGATATTTTAATAAATATCATCCATATTTTAGAAACTGAAGTGAAAAATGTGAAAATGGGTTTATAGAGAAACTCGGTCATCGTGTTTTTTTATTCATATTTGGACAAGGCATATTTATTTTCGAGTCTTTTCACATTCACAATTTTAACTAGAATGGTTTCAAGGGAAGAAAGAGTCTCAAACAACCAGCTGAACACGGCCACTTTTTTATCATCTAAATTATGTAGGAACGCAGTTAGCATCCCAACATTGAGCAATGGAGAGTTTATAATATGGTAGAGTGGCATCTCTTGTGAACTCCTAGTTTGAATAACAAACCAAAAAGCATTCAATTTCCCAATCCGATCTCGCACAAACTAATTAGACATGGATACATAGTGTACTATAAAACAAATAAATTAAATATAGATTTCACTGATGCTCTCAAACCCTGAAGTAGAGATTCTGCCTCATGAGCAAAAAGCATAGATAGATATTTAGTCTCACGAATACAAATCTTAGAGTTGGAATCATTGTATTGCATATAATCAGTGTTATTTTAACCCATAGGATTAAATTATTTTGACACAGATGTTGTCATACCTTTAAGTATATATTCAACCTCATGAGCATAGAACACAGATCACAGATAGAGATTTTAGTCACGCGAGTACAAACATAGAGTTTGGAATTGTAGGATTGTAGATAATCACTATTGTTTTGAACTCAAATATATTAATTACTCTCTCGATCAAATTACCGAAAAGTGCAAAAATTGAACAAAGATTACATCTCCGAAACTCTGTTGATATCAAGCCTGGATAGATTGGAAATTAAAAAGAACCTATTTTGTTTTCTTTTTATATTTACTTTTTGAACTTCATGCAGATTATGGGTATCAATTATGGTTGGGTTGAATATGATTTGGTGAGATGTTGTCTAAATACTCTGCGTGAAGTGGAAGGACCGCAGGAGGGAGGCAAAGAAATAGGAAACATTGATCAGAGTATCTATAGAAAATATGCGTGCCTCCTTCGAGAGGAGAGCGCATTCACGAAGTGCACAACAATAAATGTATATATTCTTACAATCTCCTTTAGACAGAGTTCCCACAGACTTAGCCAGATAAAGGCTTGTGAATGATGTCATTGATCGCTGGTGATGGGTAATGTTCCCTTAGGGTATTGAGGTGTCTTGTAATTTCCTCATAGCATAATGGCAGTTTCAAATTTATCCCAATCTTTATAAAATTAACCTGCCGTGATAGGTTTTATTCATGAAGATATAATATGGATCACTGAGGGATCTTCATGTTATGCACAACTATGGGTGTGTGATCTAAACTCGGAGCGATAAGTTTCCAATAATTGGTCGTTTTTGTCACTCCTTCAAAATGGTCAGTTATAGATCGTTTAACTTGAGCTATGTGCAATTAAAGGTAAAGTTGAAGTCTTATGCCCTTGAATTCGAAGTAAATGAAACCTCTTTAGTTTTCCTTATGTGAGATATGTCATGCTTGAATTTAACATCCTATGTGCGGAAATTCATGGAAAAACAACATAAGAACATTATACACATAATGGATATGACACTTCCTTTGATAACGGAGTTCACTCGATGTGGGATACCTCTCAGGGTCATGCTCCAAAGCCTGACCGCTTTATTCTCCTCGCTGTAATGATGTCTCTCCTTTAAAAGTTGTAAGGCCAAAGTCCATTTTCGGTGACGACAACAAGTGATCGGAACGTGATCAGGAATGTGTACAGCTTCACAAGTTCTCATACTCATGAGGCATCCATGATGCTGACATGGACATCATCCCCGCATATTCAATACATAAAAAGATGAATAATAAAATATGACTCCCATCAACATGGAGCCATCAAAATCCTTAGATCTCCTGCTGAGATCCAAGCGTAAATATGCAGCCCATAAAAAAATCATGAAACGACGAGATTATAACTGCTTCATTGGCCACTTATCATGAAAGTGCCACAATTTCTCTGTCACATATAACTGATTTATTTGATGTGAAAGAAGAGAAGAAAAGAATAGATAGAAGGAATAAGTTGATCTTGTTGCCTTGTTGCAACCTCTCTATGCTCCTTCAGACCTGTAACATGCATGCTATGCTGCAACATTTAATGACAAAACAATATAATGAAAACCGTGCTTAAATTAGCTTCTCCAGAACTTAGCTTGTTGATCTGAAGCTCTACTGCAAAAACAAACCTCGTCATTGGATTTGCATCATTGAATTACCTAAAAATGACTGTCAAATCGTCTCCATCCGAGTCATACACTTTCAGGCCCAAGAGACACCTCTGCCTCGGTTACCGTGCCACTACCTCTGCAATAAATGACTCATTATGGAGTTAAGCTACATAATATTTACTCAGATCAGAAAACTAATACCACCATTGTGTTTTTGGTGTCATTTTACCTAAAAATGTCTGTCTTCGTGCCTCGATCTGAGTCGGACACTTTTTGGTCCAAAAGGCACCATTGCCTCAGTTTGTGTGCCAAAATCTACACCAGGCCATACAGTCCATACAGACGTGCTCAAATATCTCTCGTGCTCTGTGCGTGTCAAATGCACTTGTTGTTCCCGAACTCTGCCCGGACCCCTTTTTATACAAAAACTTGGCAGTTGTGTCATAAATGAGGTGGTTGATGTATTGGTTGGTAGAGCTAAGTTTAGGACGTAGGTTAGTGGAGGTCCTGGGGTCAAATCTCGTGGACTCCTCTCTTTTTGGTGCACTCTGCTAAGTTTGGCGGTGATTTTGGCGGGAAACCTGCTATATTTGGCAGAACTGTCACTAAAATGGCGGTTCATTATGTTATCTTTGGTGGTGGCTTTGGTGGGGGGGTTATTTATGGTGGTTGGTGGAATATGCCACCAAATATGGTGGAACCACCCCAGATTTGGTGACAACTTTTCATATATATATATTGTTTTTCGATCACGGGCCCTCCTTCGACATTTCGGGGATGCCACCTGGGACCCTCCGATTGGGCCATGTGGCATCCGTTGATTGCCCCACTTGGTCGCTGACATCACCTCCATACCCAACACCTGCACGTCACCTCTATACTAGACATGTGGCGCCTTCTGGGTGGTGCCATGTGGCATCACCTAAGGTGCCATGTGATGCATTTTTACTCATCCACATGGCACCCTAAAAACCCCAAATTCGAGTGACACATGACATCCTATGGTGTTGCTACATGGCATGTTGATGCGCTTTCCACGTAGTTTGTACGAACACTGACATCATCCGTACTGGTATTGTCATCATCAGCAGGGATGATGACGCATCCCTACTGATTGGGCTAGGTTGACTAGAACTTTGACCGCTTATATCTTTTGATATGTAACTCCGTTTAATGAGCCATTTGTGTCGTTGAAAAGCTTGTGACATGCTCTTCGCGATTCCGTTTTAATTGAGATTTGGGAACTTTGAATTTTTTCCATTTTCTGTCTGTTGAGGCCATTTTGAGCCTCCTGGGACACCTCTAAAACTTATGCGATGTTCCCTAGATCCATCTGGATTAGTGTGCCCTAGGGAATATGGCTATTTTCATAAGGAGTTATGGGTGTTGCATCATGGACTGAAACTATTACCCACAAGGATATTTATAATTTGTATATTCCCAAACACAGAAACTTAATTAAATCGAGAACCCTTTAAAGCTATGATTGCATGGATGGGATGGTTCATTGGACGGATGACCTAGGGTTTCATATATGTTCTCATACCTTTAAGTAGATGTTAAAATTCAAATGGACTACCCACTTGTTTTTTCCTTAAAAACTACATGGATATATAAAAAAAAATTGTACACCTAATAACAATGCACCTTTTATTATATCTAATGTGAAAATGCAAGGCATAAGTTCTTAGTGATCTCCTTTACAAGAACCCAAAGTGAGGCCACAATTGTTGACTCCATCATCTATCCTTGATACATGAACTTACGATGAAGATAGATAATTGATGGTGGGTAACCACTTCAAACAACTTTTCCTTATTGATAATAAAAAGAATTACGCTTCAATTGTGTCCTTTGTTGACCAACCAACCTTGAAAATATGGAATACTTGCAACTTTGGAATGAAATAAGATGTATGTTTGAATATTTAGATATTTCAGTAGATGGTATGAGGCGATAGATGTTATCTTCCCTTCCTCAATATTTGTATCTATGTACATGATACATTCATTGTTAACATGGATTTACATTATTTGTATCTCTCTATTTTTATCTCTATGCATGATAGATTCAGAGTTAATATGTGTAATGACCCCTACCTTTATGAAACTAGTAAGGAAGGAAGGAAGGACGAAACCAGTAACAGTTACAAAAAGACCTAGCCTACTGCCTCAACTAGAAGCTTGAGATGATTACAACATTAATCAGATAAGGAATAATAACTATGACAATTAACATCATCAAAAGTCATTAACGTGCAAAGGATTTTAACAACCGAGCAAGTCACCTAACCTTCAAGGAGAGAAATAAAGATACATCACAATCATGCGTTACCATAAAAATTCCATTACATCAATTTTAATAATCAACACCATCAACATAAAAAACTCATGACCCAAGCCAGTTCGCCATACTCGCCTATCGATTGATGTGCGTATTGATCCAATCCTAAGGAATCATGTCGCCACATTGCGATAGGAACAATAGTATCCAAGGCACAAACATAAACAATCTCTATCCTTCAAGCATGTCATAACAATTCAGGGTGCAAGGAGCCCCAAACCGTAACCCACATTTAAAGCATAAAAACCATTGAGCACGAGGTTCACAATCTAAACGTCGTCAATTTCATAATCTCATGGAACGCACGTTAAATTCCATGATTATAATTATGACATACAATCGTTGTGCAAGGAGGGTCTCCATCAAGGCCCAAAACACATTCATCTATAAAAATCAAGGAGCTTCCTTTAATCAATGCATTCATCAATAAAAGAAAACAATAACTACAATTAAAAAACTTTACAGTCCCTAAGGTAAGGTATCGATTAATCAAACTACTATATGCTTGTCTTCATTATAATATATACCATCTTTAAAAACTTTACAATTCATTATAAACTTATACATCATAGTAAGCAAGCACAACACGTCTTTTAATCAGGAGCCTTTATTACATTCAGAACACATCGTTATTGAAATCAAGATATATACTTCGATTTAAGCCACCATTCAAGAGTCACTATGGTCATCTCCTACCATAGACAATCATTAGGTAAAATGTTGAAGAATTAAAACTACCGTCTGTGGTTTTCATTAATGGTACAAATTGAAATGGAAATGAGTGTGATTAACCGTTCTAGTTGCAAGTTACTCGCACAATGCAATTAACTACAACACGCATTCGGCAAGTCCCTTTTAATTAATTCAATAATGATTATGACAGCGCCTTTTTAACTATCCCCTTATACTACCCCATTGCAATGCTAATACCATCAATTTAACTGAATTGACCCAACCAGAAATATAGAATAACTGCATCATAGTTAACTGGGAAATATAAAATATCTGAATTAGAAAAATAAAAATAATGTAACATAATGCTTGATTAGACTTATTTGGAAATTGAATTAAATAAAATGAAAATAATTTAATATAATGCTTGATTAGAATTCAACGGGAAATATAAATTAACTGAATCAAAGTTAACTTGGAAAATAAAATATCAAGAAATTCACCTGGCTAAATAAAATTACAAGTGATAATTGCAATATACCTCGTCTCTAGGGCTATAATTGCATGAAAATTAGACAGGAATGAGAGCTACAATAAAATCTGCACCCTTCAGGAGTTAACTTACACAACAGAGGGGTTACAATTATTGGACAGAATCCAAGGGATTTGATGTCGAATAAACTTCTAAGGATCCAATGTGGTCAGCGAGGGGACTGAATGTAAAGGGGCTAGGCGAAACGATCAGACCACGATGATTGCAAAAAAGCCTCGCACATAATTTTCTTTTGAGCACCGATCGACTATACAGGTATCCATGCATGGAGGATTCAATGCAAGCCAATGCCCGCGACCAAGCTCCAAGGTGAGTCGGGTAAGTGAATCATCTCGACAAGGAGAAGGGAAAACAAAAGGGGTAGTTCGAACTGGGGCCTTTTAAAAAGGTGTCAAGAAAAAACTTAGAAAATCAACTAACCAGTGAATGATCCAAAAATATAATTCTTTTGTAAGGTGATTTATTTCTCCTTTAAGACAGGTCTTTGAGATCATTTATGCATTGATTTTACTCGTCAAGCTATTTAGCACTAAAGTGGGTGGCATATGCATAGATTCCAATATATATCTTTTCAGTTTCCATGAGTTCACAACACAAGCTGGAGAAAAATTCAGGTTTTGACAATTAAGGAAAAGTAATATTAGATGTACAACGCTCATGTTGATATTCAAAATTAACTTACAGTCAGATTTAACTAGACACCAATTTCTAGCAAATCAACGGGTTTGTGTAATGAATGTCCATATCCTTGATTTCTTATTTCAATAAATGTAATGGAGCACTATCCCATGAAAAGGATTTTTTTGTTAAAAGATAACAAAAGGGATATCACAAAAATACAACAATCAGAAATCCCAGAAATCTAGTAAGAAACATGATTTTCGCTGGAAGTAAGAAGGTGTTATACAACCAAGAGAAAATGTCATAAATAAGGAATCACAGTAATAAAAATGTAATCCTCCAACAATAAATAAAAACACAGTAATTAACAATGTTGTCATCACACAGTAAGGAAAAATACAGTAATGAAACGCAGATGTGAATCACAGATAATGAATCACAATAATCGTAGAGGCTAAGGAGGGAATTCTGTGTTGGGCAGGGAAAGGATCTGACAATTATTATCCATGCATAGGAAAGAAGGGCATTTGAATCTCAGTCTTACACCGAAGTGAAGACAACTGATTCAGCTCCTGACCAACTGCTTAGGCACAGAATAATAACTTAAAGTATCATGGAACAGAGGATAAAAACAAAAATTTGCATCCATATATTCTCTGTGGAGAAGAAAATAATGAACTAAAAACGCAATCAAGGAATAAAGAAAATGAAGGCATGAGATACAAGAGCGCAGAAAAGGTTGAGTCTAGGGCTCATTCTTAGCCATGCACAAAAAATACAGTAACACATAAATAAAGGATATTGTGGATAGCAAGGGTTCTTACTAAACAAATCAAGTGACAAAAAGATTGTCGATACTGAGAGGGGGGTGAATTGGTATCAAGTACAATTTAAAAAAAAATCAACTTATACTTAAACCATTAAACTATATCCAGTAAGAAATGAACAATAGTATAAGAGTTACACCAATACACCACAATACACCATGCACAATATATGAGAAAT
>SNQJ01S0085041.1:96180-107400 GCA_010110895.2 Picea sitchensis
CATTAATGTTTAATTTTACTTTTATTTATTATTTTAATGTCTTTATATTATATTATTTATTTATTGTGACATTACCCTTCTCCTAAATTTTTCTTTATCCTCAAAGAAATGAAAGAAGGATGTAATTGGAGAAAGTGCTTTGACTCCCAGGTAGCATCCTCTTCCAGTAGATTTTTCCATTTTATTAGATATTCCTTGATTACTCGAGAACATAATCTCTTTTCTCGGGTGCCGATAATGGCTTCAGGCCATAAAATGATTCTTCCTTCTTCATCATATATAGGAAGTATAGTTTTTTGATTTGTGTTGTTTCCCTAAGACTCTCTTTAGACATGATACATGAAAGATGGTGTGGATGGGACTTTTATATGGTAAATCCAACTAGTAAGCTATGTGACTGATTTTTCTATTTATTTGATATGGTCCATAAAATTTTGGAGCCAATTTATTCTTCCCATGTTGTTTAATGGATAATTGTGTGTATGATTGAAGTCTCACAAATACCCAGTCTCCTACTTCAAACTCTCTTTCTGTTCGGTTTTGGCCAGCTTGTTGCTTCATTCAGCTCCTTGCAACTATTAAATTTTCTTTGAGTAACTGAAGGATTTTCTAACTTTCATGTAAATGGTATTTTACTGATGCAACTTTTATGCGGTTGGTGGCCATCTCCTTCCATGATGGAGGTTCATAACCATTAAGAGCTTGGAAATGTGTCATTTTAGTTGATGTGTGATAAGTGGAATTATACCACCACTTAGCAAGGTGCAACCATTGAAACCATTTTTTTTTCAGAGATAAAACAACAAAGATAGGTTTCTAAAAATTTATTGACAACTTTTGTTTAACGATTTGTTTGAGGGTGGTAAACTGAACTCTTATTGAGTGGTTTTGATCTGTATGCAAAATTCTCTTTAAATTTGGCATTTCTATCGCCGATGATAACCTTACGGAACACATGTAGTTTGTAAATATTTTTACAGAATATTTCATCCATTTGTTTTGGTGAATCTATTTTCCTTACTACAATAAAGTGTGCATACTTAGTTAGTATTTCTACTACAACTAGTATTTTATATTTTCCGTCGGATACAGGTAACCCTTCAATGAAATCCATTGAAATTTCTTCCCCTTTTTGGTTGGGAATGTGTAATGGCTGGAGTAACCCAGGGGTTGAGACATTTTCATTATTTTTCCTTTGACAAAGATCACATTCTGCTACATATTTTTTAATATCTGCAGTTATCCCCTTCTAAAAAAAAATCTTCATGCATTATAGTATGTTTTGGAAAATCCTACATGACCTATAGCTGGGCAATCATGAGATTCTTGAAGAACCTTGGGTTTAAATCTTGAGTTGGTATTTAAGTAGATTCTCCCTTTATATCATAATATGTTGTTTTTCCATTCGAACTTAGCATAGTGATTTAAATTGTTGATTATAGAGAAAGTCTCCAGTTTTTTTTCATACTCAGTTCGGATTTCATCCAAACATTATGGAGTGGATATTGATATTGAAAAAACTTGTCTTTCTTCATCTTTTCGTGATAGGGCATGGACCGTGATGTTGTCTCTTCCTCTTTTATGTAGAATTTTCATATCAAACGTGGAAATTTTCTCTATCCACTTTTGTTGTTTGGTTGACAATGTTTTTTGTTGTAAGAAGTACTTGAGACTATTTTGATCTGTGTGTATCAAGAACTTACTTCCCAATAAATATTGGTGCCATTTTTTTAATGTGTGCATGATGAAAATCATTTCTCTGTTGTAAGTGGATTGTAAGCATTCTGTTTGATTTAATTTCCTTCTCTCAAAATATATTGGTTGCCCATATTGTATCAATATTGCTCCAACTCCAAAACTAGACATGTCACACTATATGATGAAAGGTTTGGAGAAGTCAAGTGTTTCTAATATCAGGGTTGTGGAAATAATGTTTTTTAAGTTTTCAAAACATTTTTGTGCCTCCAAATTCCATTGCAAAGAGTTTTTTGTAAAGATTTTTTTAAGAGGGGAGGTTAAATGAGCATAATTCTTGACGAATATTCGATATTATCCTGCCAATCTTAGAAATCCTCTTAATTTGCATTTTTTTTGGGTTTAGGCCATTTTTTGATTTCCCTGATTTTCTTGGGGTATACCTTGACTCTTTCTTTGGATATTATGGGACCAAGGTACTCTACTTCCTCCTTGCCAAATGTACATTTTGACATTTTGGTATAGAATTGATTTTCCTCTAGAAGAGATAAGACTTGTCCCAAATGTTCCATATGATCCTCCCATGTTTTACTGTAAACTAAGATATCATTGAAGAAAACTAAGACATGTTTCCCTAAGTATGGGTGAAATAATTCATTCATTGTTGCTTGGAAAGTGACGGGGTAATTAGTTATCCCAAAAGGCATCACCTTGAATTCATAGTGTCCTTCCTATTTCTGGAAGGCGGTCTTGGCTACATCTTCTAGTTTGACTCTAATCTGATAGTACTCAGATCTAAAATCAAGTTTTAAAAAACATCTTGCTCCGTGAAGTTCATCCAACATTTCATCAATAAATTGGATGGGAATTTTTTTTTAATTGTTATTTTGTTTTTCCCTTGGTAATCTATGCATAATCTGAAAGATTCATATTTCTTTCGAACTAAAACTACTGGATTTTCATATGGACTACTTCTTTTCCTGATGACACCACATTTTAATAGGTCTTGGACTAGTCTTTCTATCTTTGTTTTGTGGTGATGAGGGCATTTTTACGGTCTAACCTTGACTGGGGTTGATCCTGGTTTAACTTCAATTATATGTTCAATTCTTCTTTGAGGTGGTAACTCCATGGGAAGGTCTTGAAATACTTACTTATGTTTTTGAATTAGATATTGGATGTCTGATGTTCTGGATTCATCCTTTTCTAATTCTTGTATTTCTATGTTGTGGCATTGGATGAAGTATATGTTTTCTCCTTTTTCTGATCAATTTCTCCATTTGGTGTGACAACACAACCTGTGTTTGTGGAGGTTTAAAACCATCTAATTTATAACTTTTCCCTTGCCACTTGAATTTGATGAAATGTTCATAGTGATTGATTGAGTATGTGCCCAAGGTTTCTAACCATTGGACTCCCAAAACCACATCTACTCCTCCCAGAGGGACAATGTAGAGTTATGATTCCAAATTGAAATCTTGGATTTGGAGTTTCACCTTATGGAATTTTTCGACATTTCCATTTTTTTTGCTCTCTGCACCCATTAATTTCATGTATGGGACTAGATATACAAATAATTTTAGTTTACTTGCAAGATTGATATCAAGGAAATTGTGGGTACTTCCAGTGTCGATTAGTACGGTGACATTATCATTTTTTATATGTCCTTTTAATTTAAGATTTTGTTTTTGGGTAATGCATGTGACGGTTTCTAGCGATATTCTTGGTGTGTTGTCTTCTATGAGCTCTAAAGTGTCATTTTGGAAAATTTTCATTTCTTCATTTATTGATTCTACTGAGTCTGATTCGTTGCCTTTTTTTGCTTCACAAGTGTGCAATTTTTTTGAGTTATCTTTGATCTGGAACCTATGTCTTGGGTCCCATTTATCTCCACATCATTTACATTTTCCATATTTTATCCTGTGGGACTCTAAACTTCTTCTTCTATCTTCATGTAGATTGGGTGGTATGTATTTTTCATTTCCAGTGGTCTGAGGTACACTCCTTCTTGAGTAAACCTTGTTGAATCTTGATTGGCCATATATTTTTTCTTCTGTGGATTTTTCCTTGTGTATTCTTATTTCTATCATAGTAACCTTATGCAATCTTAACTCATCTTGGCTATGTTGTTTGAGACAACCTATACAAGACTGGAATAATTGATCATCAGATAGTCCAAATACTCGAGTGGCGAGAGATTCCCATTGATGTGTAAATTCATATATGCTACCTTTTTGTTGCAATCGGGATTATTTGCAATAAGATATCCCCTACAATTGTGAAGTTCTTATCAATAAAAAAATATTTTCCGAGATGTCATGGAATCTTTAAAAAAAAACATTTTTCAAAGAATTCCAATTATATGACTGAATTATTCCTTTCCATCATAGATACCAATTGTATGCAGTGCCTTCGAGGTACATGGATGCATATTTGAATTTTTATTCATTGGTTGTAATGTTATATATATGGAAATATTCTTTCGTTTTGTTAAATCTAGACACGCATTGGTTACCACCTCCATTGTATTTTGATAGTTCAATTTTGGCTTTGAGAGCATAAATTATTAAGGGTTCATGTTGTGATATATGTTGGGAATTTGAATTGTAGGGAGGTGGTGGCAGCGTTGGTGGTGGTGGTGATGTGTGAGATGTTATTAAGTCACTTGGTTGTGATTGGGTGTCTTGTTCATGCCCTTGGCCTTTTATTAAATTTAAAATCTCATTAATATTTTCTTCTTGATGTTGTGTCATGAAAACCAGACTTTGTTGCAAATCATCATTTATCTCTAGTTTAAAATATCCCAAACCCCGTTGTAGTTTAACCCCAAGTTCTTCAAAAATATCATCTTTAAGATCTTGTTTTAGATTATCGATGCCTTTTTCTAACTCGATTGTGACTTCCATTGAAATTTTTTCTTTAATATTATGGGTAAAATCTTGTTTGAGTGCCTCATTGTTGAGCCTTATTTCTTATATTAACTGATTCGAATGGATCTAGGGAACATAAAAAAAAATCACAAGTGTCTAAGAATGCACAAAAGAAACCCAAGACACTCAGAATGGCTTCAACAGACAACAAAAGGGAAAAAATAAAAGTTCACAAAATTCAATTAAAATGGCATGATCGTGAACATCGCGTCACAATATTTCCAACAGTGTGAACGACTTGTCAAACAAATTTACGGATCAAAAGTTAGAAGCAGTCAAAGTTTGGGTCAACCCAACCCAGTCAACAGGGATGAGTCAACATCTGTACTACTGATGTCAGCATCAGTACTACTGATGTCAGCATCTGTATAGATGACTCCATCATCCATACATACTATGTGGCATGTGCAGAGGGTGACATGTGTCATGATCACATCATCATGCCACATGGTAGCACCATAGGCTGCCACATGTCACTTGAATTTGGCCTTTATAGGGTGCCACGTGGACGAGTAAAAATGTGCCACGTGGCACCCCCAAGTGAAGACATGTGGAACCAAACAAAAGGCACCACGTGTCTATCATGATTTCATCTTGTACAGGTGGACAAATAAATGGATTCCACATGGCCCAATGGGGAGGCACCACATCACACCCCTGAATTGCATAAGGAGGCTTACCAGTCGAATTTTGAAAAAAAATATATATTAAGGGTGCCGCCAAATCTAGTGTGGTTCCACCAAAGTTGGCGACATATTTTCCAACCTCTAAATTAAGCTGCCTCCAAAACCTCTGCTAACCTTCCCACCACACTTAATAGAGCACGCCAAAATGATTCACCATATTTGGTGGCGCATGGCAAAACGGACCGCATTTTTAGCAAAAAAAAAATGACAAGAAGTCCGCCAAATAGAGAGGAATCCATGGGATTTGACCTTGGGACCTCCACTAACCTACGTCCTAAATTTATCCAATCTACCAGTGCGCTAACAAGTTCATTTATGACACAACAACTCAATTTTTGTATAAAAAGGGGTTTCCAAGTAGAGTTTGGGACACACAGTGCATTTGACACATGCTAGCGCACAAAGCATGAGAGAGGAGCTGAGCACACCCATACATCCTAGTACAAACTATATTCCCTGGTATGAAATTGGCACACAAACCGAGGCAAGGTTACGTCTTGGGTCTGAAAGTGCTAGACTCAGATCGAGGCCTGGAGATAGACATTTTTAGGTGAAATAACGCCACGAATGCATTGGTGGTGTTAGTTTTCTGATATGAGAAAAAATTCAAAAGATTGATTATAGAATAAGTCTTTTATTGCAGAGTCAATGGCACGGTATCCAAGACAGAGGTGTCTCTTGGGCCTGAAAGTGTATGAATCGGATGGAGACGAATTTACATTTATTTTTAGGTGATTTGATGACACGAATTCAATGAAGAGGTCTATTTTTTCACCAGAGCTTCAGATAATCAAGATAAGTTCTTAAGAAGTCAATGTAAGCATGCTTTTTATTATGTTGTTTTGTCATTAAATGTTGCAACATAGCATGGAGCAGAGAGAGGCTACAGCAAGGCATCAAGATTAGTGTATTCCTTCTATCTATTTGTTTCTTATCTTCTTTCACATCAAAATAATCAGTTATATGTGACAGAGAAATTGTGGCACTTGCATGACAAGTGGCCAATGAAGCAGTTCATGACAAGTGGCCAATGAAGCACTTGCACTTGTATGGGATGCATATTTATGCTTGGATCTGAGCAACAAATATAAGGATTTTGATGGCTCCATGTTGATGGGAGTCATATTTTATTAATCCCCTTTTTATGTATTGAGTATGTGGGGATGATGTCCATGTCAGCATCATGGATGCATCATGAGTAGAATTTGTGAAGCTGGATACATTCTTGATCACATTCTAATCCCCTGTTGTTGTCACTGAAAAGGGACTTTGTACTTACAACTTGTAAAGGAGAGACATAATTACATTGAGGAGAATAAAGTTGTGAGGATTTGGAGCATGACCCAGAGAAATAGCCCACTGCAAGGGTGAACTCTGTTATCAAGGGAATTGTCATATTCATTATTTGCATTATGTTCTTATGTTGTTTTTCCATGAATTTCCACACACAGGATGTTAAATGCAAGCATGAAATGTCGCACATAAGGGAAACTAAAGAGGTTTCATTCACTTTGAATTCAAGCACATAAGACTTCAACTTTACCTTTAATTGCACATCTCTCAAGTAAAATGATCTATAACTAACCCTTTTGAAGGAGTGACCGAAACAACCAATTATTGGAAACTTATCAATCCCGGGTTCATATCATGTGGTATCAGAGTAGGCTTGATACCGATTGTAGGTGTTGAAGCTAAGGATGAAAAGTTCACAAAACCAATCGTGGTTCGATGAGCTTCAAGAGCTCAACCAAGTGCTTCAAGCAGAGAATGTTTAATTGAAGACATTGTTGCATGTTACAGAAGATGAGAACCGAAGGTTCCAAGAGCATTTGCAAGCTATGAAGATGCAGACAGAGGAAGGCTCTACAAATGAGATAGTGTTAAGACCATCTTGTGACCAAGGAAACTTCACCAGTTATGGGTGCGAGCATGACAGTGAAAATGGATGCATACTTTTTCAAGCAAATTAAGATGACCTACATGCATCCATAAACCAAGGAGGATTCCTAGAAACATCCTCCATTGATTCTTCTCACCAAGAACAACTAGATACATCTCAAGAAGCAGACCAAGTGTCCCAATTTGAGGTAGAGGTAAATAAACCATGTGTAGTTCCTTTCTTAATTAATGTTGATGATTCTTTTCAAATCCTTGAACAACATGCTTCTTGCATTGGCTTAAAGTTGACGATAACAATGGGATATGAAGGAGGAGGACTTGGAAGTGATGGATAAGGTATTGTGGATCGCGTCGAGGTAGTTGTTTGGCCTCGCTATGATAGGATAGGCTATGTCCCAAAGGATGTTGGAGAAATATCCAAAACCATTTGGGAAGAAGATCCCAGGACAATCACTGAGATTCTCAAGGTCAACAGTTCGTCAAGAGATGAAATTGATTCAGTGTAGGCTGAGAGCACAGCTTCTCATGATTGATGGTTCGAGACATCTCCAGGAAGCGATGAGGATCACAATGACAGAGTTGATACCAAATCTTCTTTCCGGTCTTACTCCAGAGGAAACTCACCGAGGTATAAGAAATATCAAAAATCTAAAAATACATTTGATGACCATGACCATGCACTTTTTGTGGATTGAGTAACCACACAGTGTCCCATTGTTGGAAGATAAAATCCTTGTGCGAGAAGGTTATGGAAACCAAGATAAGGACAAGGATGTTGGATTCCTTTCCACACATGGAAAAGAGCAGAGGGAATGTATCTTTGAAGGAGAAAGGCTACTGCAACCATTGTAGCAAAGATAGACATCATGAGGCCACTTTTTGGTCCTTACATCCATATCTACATCCAAATAGGGAAAATAAGACTAGGAAGTCACCTCCAAGGGAGACAACCAGTCAGGCAGCGCTGGAGGAAAATCCACCACTAGGAGAAGACCAACTACCAGAGAAAGGACAGCTCGGTAAACATGAAATGTTTCTTCAGAATGATTGAACAAATGGGGAAAATCCTTGGGTTAGTCAAGAGTGGCCTTGTTTTGTAAATAATGTGTTTTGATTCAAAACTTGTAGAAGGGTATTATGTAACAATGATAGTTGTTGATATCACTTCTTTTTTTTGGCACATGTTGATATTGTTAGGTCTTGTGAGGTAGTTTGGGTATGGGTTTCTTATTGTAAGTCCAATGGATATGAAACTTAATGTAATGAATTTTGGGGAAAAAAAATCCTTTAATTTGGGAGGCGTGATTCAGATGGATCTAGGGAACATCACACAAGTCTCAGAATTATCCCAGAACACATAGAAGCGACCTAGGATACTTGGAATGGATTAAGAATACATCCAAAGGGAAACAATAAAAGTTATCAAAATTCAATTAAAATGGAATGATCGTGAAGAGAATGTCACAATGTTTCCACCAACGCAAACGGCTCATCAAACAGAGTTACAGATCAAAAGTTATAAGCAGTCAAAGTTATGGTCAACCCAACCTAGTCAGTAGGGATGAGTCAAAATTCGTACTGTTGACATCAACATCCGTATGGATGACGTTAGTGTTTGTACAACCTATGTGGCATGCTCATAGGGTGACATGTGTCATGAAAATCTCAACATGATGTCAGCATGCCACATGGAAGGACCAGAGGCTGCCACATGTCACTCAAATTTGGCCTTTTCAGGGTGCCACATGGACAAGTAAAAATGTGCCACATGGCACCCCCAAGTGATGCCACGTGGCCCCACCCAAAAGGCACCACATTTATAGCGTGACGTCAACTTGTACATGTGGATGAATAAATGGATTCCACATGGCCCAATGGGGAGGCACCATGTGGCACCCCTAAAATGCTTAGCAACCAATTTTTGCAAAACATTATATATTAAAGGTGTCGCCAAATCTGGGGCGGTTCCACCAAAGTTGGCAGCATATTCACCAACCACCAAATTAAACTGCCGCCAGAACCCCCTCTAACCTTCCTACAACATTTAGTGGAGCATGCCAAAACAGTCCACCATATTTGGCGGCACGTGCCAAAATGGACGACCTTTTTAAGAAAAACAAAAATGACAACAGGTCTGACAAATAGAGCAGATTTCATGGTATTCGACCCTGGGACCTCCGATAACCTACTTTCTAAATTTATCCAATCTACTAGCACTCCAACAAGTTCATTTATGACAAAAATACCAATTTTTTGTATAAAAAGGGATTTCCAGGCATAGTTTGCAACAGGCAATGCATTTGACACACACTAGCGCAGGGAGCACGAGAGAGGAGTTGAGCGTGCCTGTACGACCTAGTATGTATTGTATGGATCCGTACGGATTGTACAACTTGGTATGGAATTGGGACACAAACCGAAGCAAGGTTGTCTCTTGGGTCTGAAAGTGCCAGACTCAGATCAAGGCATCAAGACATTCATTTTTAGGTAAAATGATTTGATGAACACAATGGTGGTGTTATTTTTCTGATATGAGAAAAAATTTAGCAGCTTAATTCCATAATGAGTCATTTATTGTAGAGGAAGTGGCATGGTAACCGAGGTACATGTGTCTCTTGGACCTGAAAGTGTCCAACTCGGATGGAGACGATTTGACAGTCATTTTTAGGTGATTCGACAATGTGAATTCAATGACGAGATATTTTTTTGCAGCAAAGCTTCAGATAAGAAAGTTAATTTCTAAAGAAGTCAATGTAAGCATGCTTTTCATTATGTTGTTTTTTGATTAAATGTTGCAGCATAACATGCGTGATACAGGTCTGAAGGAGAAGAGACAGGTTGCATTAAGGTAGTAAGATCATCTTATTACTTCTATCTATTTTTTTTTTATCTTCTTTCACATCAAATCAATCAGTTATATGTGACAGAGAAATTGTGGAACTTGCATGACAAGTAGTCAATGACGCAATTCTGATTCTCATGGTTTCAGAATCTTTTGTATGGGATGCATATTTATTCTTATATCTAAGTAGCAGATCTAAGGCTTTTGATGGATCCATGTTGATGGGGGTCATATTTTGTTATTCCTCTTTTTATGTATTGAGTATGTGGGGATGATGTCCATGTCAACATCATGGATGCCTCATGAGTAAAACTTGTGAAGCTGTATACATTCTTGATCACATTATGATCTCTTGTTGTCGTCACCGAAAAGGGACTTTGTCCTTACAACTTGTAAAGGAGAGACATCATTACATCGAGGAGAATAAAGAAGTCGGGCTTTGGAGCATCACCCAAAGAGGTAGCCCACTGCAAGGGTGAACTTTTTTATCAAGGGAAGTGTCATATCCATTATGTGTATTATGTTCTTATGTTGTTTTTCCATGAATTTCCACAGGTACAATGTTAAATGAAAGCATGACATATCACACATAAGGGAAAGTAAAGAGGTTTCATTCACTTCGAATTCAAGATTATAAGACTTCAACTTTACCTGTAATTACACATAAATAAAGTAAAACGATCTATAACTGACCCTTTTGAAGGAGTGATAGAAACAAAAAACTATTGGAAACTTATCATTCCCGGGTTAAGATCAGTAACTCATCATGAGGTTTTTGTATTGACTTTTCGAGTAATTTTCAAATTCTTTACACTCTTGTTCTATTTTTTCCACTTGAGCTTTTAATTCTGACATCCTTCTCATGCTTGGGGGTGAGTATTTTTCTGTAATTTCGATCTTGCTTGGAATATCACCTTTTTAATTATTTTAATTAAATAATTGTATGTAGTTTAAGGTGGAAGGGTGTGTGTCAAGTTGTGGAGAGTGGGGAGTGTATGGTGGTTTAATGATGAAAGGAAAGGTGAATGGGAGAGGGAATACATGGGAGTGAGGTGGATGCATATTGTGGAAGAATGTGGACGTGGATTGTGGGAGAATGGGGGGACGTAGACTGTGGGAGAGTGGAAGAATGGGGATGTGGACTGTGGTAAAATGGTGAGGGGGCGTA
>SNQJ01S0085043.1:0-34419 GCA_010110895.2 Picea sitchensis
TTTCATTATAAAAACTAGGGTATAGTGTCTGAAGAGAATATCATCCCTTTTCCTTCATATCTTCTATATACAACTATATTCATTGCTCTAATATCTCCCTTACATTTATACATATAGCTTACATCTCATAGAAGGGACGGTTACAACAAAAGGAGATCAAATCCCAAATGCATGGATCTACAACCAACACAACTTGATTAAGGAAAAAGAGGTTAACTAATGGTTGTTGGATTTTTTTGAATAACATAAAAGCATAACAACATGATCCTTGACAAAACCCATATTCCCAAATTTGTCCACAAGAGGCACAACCATCATGAACATTGAGGTACTACATGAATTTAGGGCAATATAGGATTTCTAAGAAAATCTACCTTGAAGATCTGCCCATATTTCCTCAGTCATACATTTTCTGAGAAATGTTCCCACAATTTACTCAAAGTATCATGCTCTACACAAAACCCATGTCTTGGATTTTCCAAATTCATCTTCATCTGTCCGTAAATTCCCTAGAAAAATTGCTTCTAGAAACAAGTCGCTACAGGAATTCCGGTAGTAGATTTGTGCTACAGGATTTGGACTGCATAAACCATCATTGGCGAGACCAAGTCTAATTCCTTTTAATTCATAAAAAATAAAGGAAATTAATGAAATTAACAACTAAACATCTTATAATCTTGCAATGGCACTTATCTTGATAACTACGAGGGTATATGGTAAAAAGGAACAATAATGAGGTCAAAGGGATGGAAAAAAAGGGTCAAAATGGGACACAATGGCAATGAAAAGAATACCAAAATGGAAGCCCAACATCTCCCCCATGCCTAAGTTTATGCATGTCCTCGTGCAACAAAGTAGGCAATTGATACCTTGCAAAATTTGAAAAAATTATACCACCCAACTGTCTCAACAATACCTGGCAACATTTAAATATATTACAATTGGATCATGCTTCTTCTTTCATGCTTCAAGTTCATGTTCTAGTGTTATGTTCTCTTGGAAAGTTTGCATAATTTTTTTCCTTGGATGACAATTTTTCATTGACCTTCTGTAACTTCTTACACTACTTCTTTAACCCAAGACAATGTATTCTCTGAGTTCTTCCCTCATCCTCTTAATTTCCATGTTCTTCCTCTTCGACTTTAAGGAGACTAAAGCATGAGTGGAGTTGGAACACACAACTGGTTTGATTGGATCTTCATGTTCTAATAGTTAAAATCTCTAAATGTTGGTATACTAGGCTCAATGTGTTCTAGCTTATAAAGTGGGGGTATTTTAGATTTTGAAAATTGGGTTCTTCTCCTTTTGGATGCTTCAAAAACATCTACAATTTCATATTCCTACTCATACCCTATATGATGGTCAAGGCTATCAAAAGTGAGTGTAGTAGGGTCAAATACAAGGTCCACCAACAACCTCAAAGTGCAAACAAACTTCAACTATGAGAGCTCCCACATGTGATAATGAAAGGTCCATGAATATCAAAAGCTAAGCAAAAAATGTCTTCCATGAATCAAACCCAAATACTCAAACATGAGATTAAAAGGATGAATATCACGTGTCTCCCAATACTCAAGTAAAGGGATGATGCCAAATTATTATAAAATCATGCATCCTATCTAATCTTTAAATCTGCTCATTTAGATCATTGGCTCATACTACTAAAGTGGCCTTACTTAAGACCGAGATAGAAAGACATGCTTTTACCTCATTTCTAGCAATGCTTTTCCATTTATGAAAATAAGTTTCTTGACTTAAAGTCTCATTGATATTTGTTTTATAGTAATGGAAAAGAACCTCTGAGAAGTGTATCTGATGGTTTCAAACATACCAATAGTAGTCTTCAAGCTGCCACTAATTCTCTTCTTTATCAAGGGTAAAACCTCTTGGAAATACTATTTCAAATCAACAAAATTACCTTAGTCTACTGGTAAATTTGAAGGATGCTTCCTGCTGAAATAATGTTGGAACAATGTTTTGACTGTTGGCTGATTTAAGAGGGTGAAATTAGTCTCATCTACTAAGGTAGTTCTTCAATCCTTGTTTGATGACAATAAATCCAACAGAAATAAGTCTTTTTGTATGCTTAATTTAATGTTGTCACAAAAGATTAGCTTGAAAATTAAAGGAAAAAATTGTCGTAGGATCCTTTTAGTGTTGATTTTAATCATTGGAACACTTTAAAACTTCAATGATATGGAAAAAATACCCCACACAGAGGAAATCACTTAGAAGCTATCTTCTTCATTTCACTTGCAATTTATAAATGTGTTGATCTAAAAAGTGTGAAGGGGGGAAACTCATTGCTGTCATGCCATCATACCCATTTTCATACAAGACTTGTCTATTCTCTACCCATTGCATCTTAAAAGGATATTTCCTTCAGTCAATCAATAGTATGTTGTGTGTTTGAATCCCTATTGTCTACCATATCATAAAATAATATGCCAATGATGTCTTTTGAAAAGGAGAAACATCATGTTGGATTCTTATATTTATACTAGATCACGGTGGATCAAAAAATGAAGAAAGTATAGAGTGAAAGGAAAGGTGTTATACAATGGAGTATAATGATGACACAAGAGTTCAGGGGTGAGGAGTAAACATGTTAGAGGGATGATTTACAAAGTGAAAAGATAGGGGATGAAATTATGACAAAGAATCAATTTCAAGCTTAAGTAGTTGCTTATCATCATTTCCAAAAATTTTAACAAATCACAAAGTTATAAAAATGGTTTTACCTCAATTTTACCTCTTTGAAAGCTTGGATTGAAATATGGAACTCAATACTCTCTCTCTCTCTCTCTCTCTCACTGAGGATGATGCATGTCTTCAAGCATCCTTTTGATATCTGATATTTGATTACCTTTCGTTGCTACAAACTTTGAATGTTGAATCTAATCATGTTGGAGTTTGAAAGGAGATGACCGAATCTTTAATGAATTGTCAAGAGATTGAAGTGCTATGTGAATTCTGCTAAAGGAACAAAGGAATATGCTACATAAACAAAGATCTGCTAATTTGGAATCCTTTTACTTTGTCTTTGATCCATCTTGGTCATTCTGATGTAATGAAGGAGGCCTGTGTTGAATCTAATGTGTTGGTGTTAATTTTTTAAACACCGAGGATGATGCTAATATTTTCATATTAAAAATTATAACACTTGCACTTATTCATCATTCTAAACATAAAATTTTCAAGCCTGCATGTTGATCATGTTGAATGGTGTTGTACTCCTTGACTTTTGTTGTTGTATTGTTGTTTGGAAGAATGAAGAGGTTTTTGATGAAAGTATTAGATGGAGTGTAATGATTTGTTGTTGAATATGTATATGTTGAACCTATAAAAGAACGATCTAATAACTTCTTATTGCAGAATCTTGGAGTAGAATATGTACTGTGAACTATTGTAGGAAAATATGTGTTGAAATTTTTGCATAAAGTTTTGGAAGCAATCCATTTGTACCCTTGAATTCACATGGTTTCTATGTTGTTCAGGAACATATAATATCAACTAAAAATGGAGATCCCATGTAACTCTTTATTTACCAGAAATGGTACAAAAATAAATTTTGGAACTCAGACAATTGCAAGAAAATATTCAAGAAATGAAATATTGTTGCAACATGAACAAGAAACTAAATACTACAAAAACTGAAAAACTGAATGTTTGTATATTTGATGTGGTTGAACTTTTGGAAAAACTGAATGTTTGTATATTTGATGTGGTTGAACTTTTGAAAAAATCATTCATCCTTACCCCCTTTTTGTACATTCCCTTCCATGCAAATATATTTTTCTTGAAGTCAAACACGGAGACGAATCGTTGGATTACCAGTCGTTGATGGATGTTAACCTAATTTACATTACTCACCAAGTAATGTCAATGAGCATCAAGGTAATTTAATGCATCATATCAAGCAAAAATGGATGTGTTGAAGTCAAGTAACTTGCAAGATCTTACAATCAAGAAGAATTAATGCATCCCCACTTCTACCAATGACGAAACCTGTCATTGAGACATACAAGTTCCAAGGCATTATTACAATCTTTGATCTTGGAACCCAAATAAAGAGTTGGATTCGATGGGCCAATATTGTTGGAATATAGGGCCTTAATGAATCCCCCATAATCCAACACGATATTAATTCAAAATTATTGCAGAACTATAAATGAAAGATTAAACCAATAATTGTATGCAGAATTTTCTTGCGAACCTTGCCAACAAGAAACCTTGTTTTCAAACAAAGTCCATGTCTAAATGCACTAGGAATCCCTTCGCTACGCTAGACTTATATATTCCTTTTACTATTTTATTTATTTATTACAATGTCCCACCCTACTTGGAAAAGGAAACCTCCCTCCTCAAGTGTAGGAATATCTCCAATGGAGCCATGTGTACATGATTACAAATATACCCATATTCAAGTTTGAAAAATATGTTTTGATAAATACTAGAATATGAGGAACTAGTTGATCTGATTGATATGATGCCAAGAGATGTTGGAGAATGAAGTGGTGCTTTAACCTACTAATTGTCTAGAACTATTCTTCAATGCAGTCACTCATCCCTCTTTGCTTCTATTTGTTCATTAGCACTAGTTTGTATGTCCTCATTTGTCATGCCATGCAGATCTTATACTATTTCTTGATTGGTCTCTTGAATGCATAAAGGATCTGACAAGAGGCATGGTAGAAATTCCTCGATCTCAATCTCTAAAATCTTCCCTCCATCAAATTTTTTCCATGGCTATTTGGCTTCTTCTAGGTATTCTTCTTGATAAGCCAGAAATTTTGGTCTCTCTCTCTCACTTCCCATAGTGGTGCATGTCCCCAAATGCTACTCATGATTTTCTCCTCCTTGAGATGGTATAGATACTTCCAACTATTGTTAGGATTTGAGAAAGTTCTTGGTGTAGCAAATTCTTGAACATTATGAATATCTACTTGTTGGTTGATAATACTTGTCTTGCACATGGATTATGGTATGGGGGTTATTACGACACCAAAAAATGTAAAATAAATAAATGAAATTTTGTAGAAACAAACACACCAAGAAAATTTCAACAATCATGTACTCAGAATCCTCATGCTACCAGGACTCTATTGTCACTAAGACCATGTTAACATGATTATTTTTTCCTTTCCATGAGTCAAACTAAAATAAAGCACACTTATAATGCCAACATGATGAGGTCTCAGAGTGACTCACTGTAGTGAATGTGAAAACTTCAAACAAGCACACACTATTAATTCAAGACTAACTCCTTAAGCACTTCAGGTACAATGATGCCAAAAATGTTACTCAAATTATATGATAATAATTCTATTACATTTTGTCATCAATTCAAGTTTGTAAACCTATGAAGTGCTAGGGTACCAATATATGTGTATTTCCAATCTTAAAGTATTTCAAAAACCTTTTTAAAAGGTCACACCACACTGCAGAATCTAAATTAAACACTCATAATATTAATTACATACACACAAGATTATCTTGCATGAGAAATTAATCAGTGAGGAATTAAATGACAGGCATGTGACACAACACTCCCACCTCAACAGGGTCTTCTTGACCTCCCCGGTCTTAGATCTTCAAATTCCTAAGATGAAATGGGGATTCTTTGGTCTCAGGTCGGAACCTTTCAATACCTTTAATGACCATAGGTCTTTTCTAAGCTCACTGTATAACATGCACTTAAACACGATCCTCCAGTCCACGTGACCATTGGCATGACCACATCCTTAAACTCCAAAAGACGCGTTGGGTTTCGTGATGTCAGGACTTCCATTGCAAGGCACCTAATTCTCCTCGGGATGAAATGTAAATGCTGAAATTCTCCACGTATCATCGGTTCCAGCTCCCACAATCGACCTGGCCAAGATCATACGGGATTTCGTGATATCGGGATTTGTGAAGTGGCCTCTCCCTTCCTCCTGAAACTAAAAATCATGATGACCACTTTGTTAGATCGACGGTCTTGATTCCTCGTGATCCAATGCTCCAGGTCCTTCCTTCATTCTGGACTTTGCAACTCAAGGATTCCCAAAAAAGATTCTCCAAACTCTAACTCTCAATGACGTAAATCTCTGAGCACCTAATCAAGATTCTACACTCCTCGTGAGCTAATCTGATGTTATTCTCCTGAAGCTCAAGTGTTGAAAGACACTCTACCTTATTCCTTCCCGCTGATCTACTAGATCCGATGGTCCACGGAAAACTAGTGTTTCTCCCTCAAAGAATTCCAACCATCCGTCCTTCCTAGTTCTCAAGACTCCCAACAACCAATTTGGTGTCTTTCCTCCTGAGCTTGTTTTGTACGAGGTGACTTTTACCCTCATATGTCTAGACTTTCCATGTCTCATCCCTTCAACTTTGGATTATGGTCATAAACTCATGATTCTAAGGATTCTTGCACGACCCGCATTTTAATCTTCACAATAATCTTTGATTGGTCTCATATCTCCCAACTCTGGTATCCCTCAGGATATAATTTCTTCAACCACTCACTTGGTTGGAGAAGTCTAAGACTCCCAACCCTGGTCTGCACACCTTGTAATGCATCAGGCTATACTTGCACCTCTTTTGTTGGTATAAGAACAACTCTATCTGTCTCCTGAAATTGAGGTAAACTGAGTCTCATCAACGCACTCTTTGTGGACCTTTCACTACACTCCTTGTAGGGACTTCTCACATGAAGAAATTGAAACTTATAATTCTCCTCTCACAGACTTCATACATTCAACATGAAAATCATACACATAGCATTGAACAAATGCATAATAGAGCATATAAGAAAAACCTGTGAACATAAGCCCATTCAATAGATGCAAATAGTAAATCCATAACAACACCATGAATTGGATTAAAACCTTCTTATATTAATTCAAATGTTTTGACATGGTTTCTATAACTATCTCATTTCAAATAACTTCTAGCCGTTTTTCTCAGCTTCCCATAGTTTCTTGCTCTTACTCACACAATTGAGAATACTGATACCATACAACTACTTTAGGAGGTTTTCTTTGATTCTTTCCTCCTCTACAACTCTAGCTATCTTATCAAATTAAAGTCTGCATCTACTTTTACATTTATTACATTAAATGCCTCCAACCTATAGATGAGAGAAACACTCAAGATATGACACAATTCCCAAACATTTAAGAACAATTACGCCCTCCCAGCTACTACATTAATGTTTCTATCTTTAAATTTCAAAACGTTTTCAAAATAAATTCATAGCCGGGTGTATATCCAACTGCCCCTCCACTTGCACTTTGTTGTTGATGCTCTTGCATCATACTCGCCTTGATAAAAATTCATGGACTTTTGTCCATGAGCTCCTGCACCGTCTTTCCATGTTTCTAGATATCTTCTTTGTTTTCCCAATTGGCATCCTCAATTGAGTGTCCCTTCCACTTTACCAAACATTCAAAATATGTCTCTTCTAGGTTTTCTTACCAACCCCCATCAATGATCTTTTCCATCTCTGTGGAATTTTCAGCTATAGGTGAATCATTGACCCAATCAACTCCTTTTGATTCTCTTTCTCCTATAGTTTCATTGATCTGTAGTACATATTCTACTTGAATATGGGTGATACGCCCACATCATATGGAAATTCTATCTCATAAACATTTGCCTCAAATTTCTTCTTTGAATCTTACACATCCCTATCTTTTTCATCTTCAACTTGTTATATGTCCCCCTAGAGAACCTTTCCTTTTCTAGATGTGCTAAGATCTGCTATCCCACTTCCAAATTGAAGCCTTTGTGATGATCTTTGTGCTTGTATTCCCGGTTGGAATTTTGCAACTCCGTTCTTTAATCTTACCGTGGAGCTCCCGTACTTTCCTGTTGTAAAATTCGCCCAACACTCAACTCATTCTCGCTTCCCAAGTCTCTAAATCCAGTAATTTCTTGTCAGAATTTCATGCTACTATCTAGAATGGGCTCTGGGCCCCTGCCCTAAGGGTGAGTCAAGAGAAGGTGTACCTCCGCTTTGCAAAGCATCCGATCCTATCAATGTGATGTTTAGTTACTAAACTCCTCAACAAGTATCCCAAAATTCGATTTACTACCTCGCATTTTAATCTATCCTGAGGTGATATGTTGAGCTAAAAGATAGGTCACCCCTTAACTTCTTCATGCTAGTCTCCTTAAAATGACCAACAAATTTGGTATCGCTTTTGAAACAATACCTTTGGGTAAACCATGAAGTCTAACAACTTCTTTGAAAAAGATTTGCAATGTGTGTTGCATCACCGGTTTTCTCTGGACATGGAATGAAATGTGCCATTTTAGAATCTATTGACTACCACAAATAATGGAATCACAACCTCTATGTTCCTCATCATTTCTAACACAAAATCCATACACTGTGATCCCCATGACCTCTTCCTGGTATTGGCAATGGTTGATACAACTCAGTATTCTATCTTTTCCCCTTTGTGTGATGGAAAGTTCTACATCCTGCTCACAAATTTCTTTGACATATGTCCTCATCCCTAGCTAATAATACGCTTAGTTGCATAAATGTTTTATCATGGCCGAAATGTCCAAACAACCCCTATAATTATGCATTTCCTTCAAAAGGTTTTCTCATATAACTCTTTGGGATACACAACTAATTCCCTTTAAACAAAAGTCGATCTTGGATAAATTATTCAATCCATTGGCTTCTATCTCTCTAATAGGGATTCTCACATGCTTCATAAGCATCCTGAATCAATCATCTCTTTACATTCTTAAGGCTAATAAAACCTAATGTCTTTACTCTGAACTCCTGTAGTATCAAACATTTCTTGCTCAATGTATCAACAACCTTATTAGTATTTCCATAAATGGTTCAAAAAAAGTGAAGTTTTGTATAAATTCAACCCATTTTGCATGTTTCTGGTTCAGTTTTTCTTGTCTAGTTATAAACTGTAAGGCTTGGTTGTTACTATACAAAACAAACTCTTGGAACCAGTAGTGCCTCCATTTTCAATGATTGTATTGGGATCGCATAAAATTGTTTATCATATGTGGAATAATTTCTTTTAGCATCGTTTAACTTCTCACCGGCGGTATGTAACTGTATATTGTCTTGACTTGCGTCGCCCAATCACAAATCAATTTTGTGTCACATCTCACTTGAAATGGTCTTGCCTGGTCTCCGTATAAACTGTAACTGGTTGTTTAGTTATTCATTCCAACAACTTGAAACGCTCGGCTTTCCCCTTTGTCCAATGAAAAATATTTATGTCTTTTTCTTGACTGTGTCCATCATTGGTACAAAAATTCCACTCATACTTCATGAACTTCCTGTAAAACTAGCTAGTCCATGGAATATTCTGACTTCAAAGATATTCCTTGGCAAATACCACTCTTTGATTGCTTTTACCTTCTCATGATCCATCTTCAATTCATTCAAAGAGATCACAAAAAATAAATAAATAAGCTCATTCTCATAAAGGACTCTAATTTTCAGATTTATTAGCAACTTCTGTTGTTGCAACCTCGTCATCGCTAGAGTTAAATGTCTCAAATGTTCTTCCTCACTCCTACTGGACATTTGTATATCATCAATATATGCAATTACAAACTCCCAATGAAATCCTTCAAGACTTTATCTACTGTCTCATAAAGTAATTAGCGATTCATTGCCAAATGGCATGACAAGTCATTCATAACCTTCATTCGCTCTAAATGTATTCTTCCATTCATCACCTTCCTCATTCTAATCTGATGATAGTCCACCTATTTAAATCAATTTAAAAAAATAATTTCCCCACTCAAGGAATCCATCAAGTCATCCATCCCTGGGTGTAAGGGAAATCTATACTTGATGGTGATTTTGTTTATAGCCCTTGAGTCCGTATACATTATCCATCCACCATCCTTCTTTTGGACTTAACACCTGGCACAACGCATGGACTCAAGCTTTCTAATCAACTCTTTTTCCATCAAATCCTAGACTTTCTTCTCAACCTCTTCATTCTCTCGTGACGCTGTAAATTGCAGCCACTTTGTTTGGTAAACTTTCTCCCAGTATAAGGTCGATGTGATGGTTTATACTCATGGGTGGCAACTTAACAAGGTAAATAGTCCACCACTATAGATAGCTAAATTCTCCAGCATTTACTGAATCTCCTCATGTAGATCATCTATCGAAGTATTCGTCAAGATGACTCTAGGTTTTCTCACCATAACAAACTGCATTTCTTCATCTTTCTTGACTTCATATAGAAGTTCCTTCCTCATGAGAAGTATAGTATTGTTTTGTTTCTTCTTTCAACTTCTTGTCCTCAATTGGCAACATATGTGTCCTTCCATTCTTTCCAAGGTGTATGTGTTCTTTCTTCCATCATGAATAACATTTATGTTGTATTTCCAATTGCCTTCTCCCAAAGAAATATGACAACCATCCCATGGGAATAATAACATCACAGATCTCATCTCTATATCCCCATTCAAATTCAACTAAACATTGTTTAGTCAGATCATATCTAATGTCCTTTTTGCAACCAATTTAAACCTTGAATGGGCTTGGATGTGTGTCTCCATTTCCAACTTTTCTGCACTATTTCTCGTGGGATACTATATTATATGTGTTTCCACTGCCAACAACTTCACCTTCATACCCTATCCTTGGTTTTTCAAGCAATCCTGAAAAGTATGGTCCTTTGATTGGACTCAATCTCTTTTTCTTTGGCTTCAAGAGAATTTTCTCATCATTAAGGATATTCCACCTTCTACATCTTCCTTCACAACATTTCTCCTTTGTGCTTTCGAAATGTGAGCTTCGACTCTCCCTTTTTCTATCTGGACATTCAAAATATTTGTCTAATATTTTAAAAACACCTTTATTTCACCTCCTCCATTTTACTCTTCCCTCTTTCTCAAGGAAAGTGGTTCCCATCGACATATTGTCCTCCTTTTGAGATTCATCCCCTTTCTGGGTGATTATCAGGTTTATTTTCTTCATCCTCAAGGTTGTGTGACTTCTATTCCGGGCAATTTCTTTTCCTCATTCTAATTTCTAACTCACTTTGACCTTGTTGTGCCAATTTGCCTTTCTTTGAAGGAATCTTAATAAGATCTGCCATTCTAATTGTCTTCATGTTTTACCCCACTCAATCTCTCATATATCTCGTGCATTCATTATCCTTTTATTCTTTTCATCATCACTCGCGATGACCAACTTTGATGTTTAACCTATAAAATTCCTCGCTGTATTCCTTCACCGTCATCAAATTCTGGCTCAAATTCCACATTATTCAATAGATTAATTTGGTAATCTCTAAGTATGAATTTGATTTCATCCAAGGGGATCATCCCGGTCTCCAGCTTTTAATTCTTTTGTTTTCACGCCCGTCACCGCAGCTCACGCACCACAAGTTGTATGCCTTTCAGCCTAGTGGACTACATGTGTTTTACTTCTTCTGCTTCATCAATCTCCTCATAATCAAGTATTTATCTAGATCTCTAACCACCTAGTAGGTCCCTCAACATCTAAGTTTCCTTCATACATCTGAATGTCCATCTTTACTCCTCGCCCTATTCTTGCAATAGTTTTGAATTGATGTTCCTCCGCAGCACTTTGGCTACAACTTCTTCTTCACTCTTAGTTTCTATTCTCGCTTTTGCCTCAATCGATATCTCAAGATCATGTGGGTTCCCCATGCTATCTCCATGATCCAATCGGTGCACACCTGTTGTCTCTCATTTCCTCCACATTGATCGCAATTTCTTTTATGGACGCCTTTCTTGGTGCGATTGTTTCAATCATTCATGCATCTAACTACAACTTTTACTCTCCTCTAGAAAATTTCAAAGTTGTTTTCTGATACCACCTGATGCAAATCCCTACCTTAGGAGGGTCTGCTGACCTCCCGTACTTTGGATCTTCAAATTCCCAAGACAAAATGGATTCTTGGTCCCTTTTGGAACCTTCAACACTTAATGAAAATAGGTCCTTCTCTAATCTCCGCTCGCACGAACATTCACTTAGACGCCAACCTCCACTCCATCGCGTGACTATCGACATGACCACATCCTTAAACTCCAAAAGGCACATCGGGTTTTGCGATGTCAGGACTCACGATGTGACTTTGCTCCCTTTCCCTGATATCCGAACTCACAACTTCCTCTCCACAGATCAACGGTCCCGATTCTCCCATGATATAGTGGTCCAGATCGCATCAGGATTTTATGTGACGGGGATTTTTATGGCTCCTCTCCTTCTCCCAAAAATCTCGAATTGAAATGATCGCTGGTCGTATCAATCCATCGATTCCCCGTAATCCAACGCCTAGATCCTTCCTTTCTCTTATTAGAGGCTTTGAGACTCGTGATTCTAAAAATGCTTTTCTCCCAAACTCCTAACTCCCCGGAATGTTGAAATCTTAGGATTTCCAATCGATGACTCACACTCTTTGGGATCTAATGGTTGTTATCTCTCCCCAGCTTGTGAGTGCTGAAAGACACTGAACCTTAACCTCTCCGGAAGTCCTCGAAGTCTTGTTACCAAGTGCAATCCCTAAAAGTGATGATTGATGCTATGATTCATTTCGTTGGTTTCTAATCCCATTTCTTCACTCCCCTGCGGAGTATCACCCGATGCAATGAGTGCTATGGATCATTCAAATCATGAGAATTAATAATGGGCTTGCGATCAATACTCATGGATATGGGTCATAGATTAATGAATTACACCATGCCACTTAATCCCAAAATAATATCTAATATCTTGTAATCGGCGAAGCCCCTTTATGCTTAAACAATAAGAGTGAAGGGGTCTTTAACTGGGTAGTTCATAAGGCAAAATAATTGCTAGTGTTTTACAAATGGGGTAGCAAGCTGGTGGGGCTTGATTTTGGTGAAAACTCCACAATTAAGCTGAGCCATAGGCGCCTTGGGATGGGTGACCACTGGGAAGTCCCTGGGTTACCAGTAAGCTCCAAAGTGATGATTGATGCAGCATTCATTTCATTGGTTTCCTAATCCCATTTCTTCACTCTCGTGAGCATCACCCGGCGTAAATGAGTGCTCTCATGGACTATTCGGATCATGAGAATTATTGGTCGCATTTTACTAATACTCATGGATATGTGTAATAGATTAATGACTTACACCACGCAGCTAATCCCAAAAATAATATCTAATATCTTGCAATCGCTTAAGCCCCTCTATGCTTAAATAATAAGAGTGAAGGAGCTCTAACTGGGTAAGCATTGGCATAATACTTGCTAAGGTTTTGGTAAAATGTGGGTAAGAAGCTAAGTGGGCTTGATTGTGGCTTCAAAACTCCATAATCGTTAAGCACTTGGTTTCTAGGCATCTTAGATGGTGACCACCGAAGTCTTACTCGGTGCAAGCCCCAAAAGTGATGGTTGATGCTATACCCGCCTCTGCTGGTTTCAATCCCATTTCTTCACCCCTGAGCATCACCACGTAATGAGTGCTAAGTGGACTATTCAAATCATGAGAATTATTGGTCACAGTTAACTAATACTCATGGATAGCGGTCATATATTAATGACTTACACTACGCAGCTAATCCAAAAAAATATCTAATATTCAGACCGCTAACTCTCTATACTTAAATAATAAGAGTGAAGGGAGCTCTAATCGGTAGTTCATAAAGGCAATAATTCTGTTGTCGGTAAATGGGGTAGCAGCAGATAATGGGCTTGATTGTATGGAAACTCCACAATTAGTCGCTATTTGAGACAGGGCTGCCTTTGGGATGGGTGGGACCAATTGAAGTCTGCTAATGGGTGCAAGCCTCAAATGTGATGATTGATGCTACATGATTCATTCCCATTGGTTTCAATCCCATTTCTTCATCACTGTGAGCATCACCCATGCAATGGGTGCTAAGTGGACTATTCAAATCATGAGAATTATTGGTCGGGCCATGACTTTTCAATACTCATGGATATGGTCATATATTAATGACTTACAATACACAGCTAATCCCAAAAATAATATCTAATATGATGCACCATGTAGCCCCCTCTATGCTTAAATAATAAGAGGAAGGGCGGCTCTAACTGGTAGTTCATAAGGCACAATACTTGCTGTTAAGGTTTTCAAAAATGGGGTAGTAAGCTAAGTGGGCTTCTGATTTCAGGTGAAAAATCCACGCTTAAGCATGCTTGTCGAGGCACTGATAATAGTGATTACTGACTTACACTAATGTGAAGTTAATCTCCAAAATAATATCTAATATCTTCAGACTCCAGAGGCCCCTCTATGCTTAAATAATAAGAGTGAAGGGAGCTCTAACTCAGTAGTTCATAAGGCACAATACTTGCTAAGGTTTTATGGGTAAAGTGTTGGAGGGCTTGATTGCATGTAAAACTCCACAAGCTAAGTGTGCTTGAGCCGTAGGCGCCTTGGGATGATGGGTGACCACCTTGGAAGTTTTGGTTACCGGGTGCAAGCCCCCGTAAGTGATGATTGATGCTATGCTTTTCATCTATTGCTATTTCAATCCCATTTCACTTCAGGAGCATCACCCCGATGTAAATGAGTGCTATGGACTATTCAAATCATGAGAATTATTGGTCATTTGTGACTAATAATCATGGATACTGGTCATAAATTAATGACTTACATTAATGCCACTTAATCCCAAAATAATATCTAACATTCCTTGCACTCCATAAGCCCCTATATGGTTAAATAATAAGAGTCAAGGGGAGCTCTAACCTGGTAGTTCATAAGGCACAATACTTAAGCATAGTTTTTCAAATGGGATAACAAGTTAAGTATTTTGATTGTGGTAGAAATCCATAGTTAAGTGTGCTTGAGCCGGAGGCGTCTTGGGGTGGGTGACCACTTGGGAAGTCCTCACAATCAAGTGCAAGCCCCAAAAGTGATGATTGATGCCATGCAATTCACTTCGCTAGTTTCAATCCCACTTTTTCACACCTGTGAGCATCACCCGCATGCAAATTTTGTGCTATGGACTATTCAAATCATGAGAATTATTTATCGGGCTTTACTCAATACTCATGGATATGGGTCATAGATTAATGACTACACTAATGAAGTTAATCCCAAAAATAATATCTAATATCTTGTAATCATGAAGCCCTCCCCATGCTTATCCTTCTGGTGCATCTACTCTTGATCTGATGGTCCTTCCAAAATTTTTTCTCCCTCCGAGAATTCCAACCATCCGCTCGTGTTCTCACCTGCCAAACTAATTTTAAGGCCTTCCTAGCTTGGTTTCTCAATTTAGGTGAGCTTGGTTTCAAGTAGGTGACTTTGACCTCACCGTCTCCTGACTTTCCAAGTTCTCAACCTTTTGAGCTTGATTTTGGCTGCAAACTCATGACTTAAGGATTCTTGCATGCACTCCTTACGACCTTCATGATAATCTTCGATTATCCGATATCTCCCAACTCTGCGCACTCAAGGAGAAGCTATTCAACCACTCACTTGGCTGGAGAAGTTCAAGACTTAAACTTGGTCCTTATCATCTGTATGAATCAGGTTATACCTCTACCCTATGTTGGTATAAGAACAACTCTATCTCTCCCAGATTTTCTAAAAATCAGAGTCTCATCAACACACTCCTTGCAGACCTTCACTGCACTGCTTGCAGGAATTCTCAGGGCGAGAATAAATTGAAACTTATACTCTCCCTCTCACAGACTTCATACATTCAACATGAAATCATACACATAAAGCATTGAAACAAATGCATAACAGAGCATATAAGAAAATTGTAAACATAGTCTTGGAGAAGTCTAAGACTTCAACCTGGTCTGCGCACACCTTGCACGGCTCCGTGTTATACTTGAACTTATGTTGGTATAATAACAACTCTATCTCTCCTAAGCTTTTCTGAGGTAAAAATCAGAGTCTTGTCAACGCACTCCTTGCGGACCTTCACTACACTCCTTGTAGGAATTCTCACGACGAGAATAAATTGAAACTTATACTCTCCCTCTCACAGACTTCATACATTCAACATGAAATCATACACATAAAGCATTGAAACAAATGCATAACACAACCTATAAGAAAATTGTAAACATACCATTCAATAGATGCAAACAGTAACCATAACAACACCATGAAATTGGATTTAAAGCCTTCTCATATTTATTCAAATGCTTCTGTACATGGTTTCTATAGCAACAACTATCTGCTCAAACAACTTCTACAATCTCCATTCTTCTCTGCTCTCCTATGATCTCTTGCTCTACTCATACAATTGAGAATAATGATACCATACAACTACGAGGGAGTTTTCTTGAGTTTTCCCTCCTACAACTCTAAGCTATCTTATCGAAATTAAAGTCTATGACTACTTTACATTTATTACATTAAATGCCTCCAAACGATAGATGAGATCAACACTCAATATCTGCATTACAATTCCCAAAACATTTAAGAACAATTACATCCTCCCAGCTATTACATTAATGTTTCATCTTTAAATTTCAAAACGTCTTCAAAATGCGTGCTGGTGTGTATCCAACTGTCCTCCACTTGTGCTTTGATAGCAATGCTCCTGCATCACAATGCAACTCTTAACAATTTATTGTTCAGAGGGTACTTTGTTCTTGTTCATAACCAAGGGACTGATAATGAAGCATGTTGATATTGAATCCACAAGAAACTAATTCTTCAATCCACACAACATCAATTGAAATTGCACTCAAAAATTAAATAAACTCACGCAACATTGAATCAAATTACAATCAAATTAATATGAACAATCAAAATAAGAAATTGATTAATGCAGGTGAGCTTCTTATCATGGGAAGATGCCAACCAATGAAGAATTAGTGACATGTGTGTGTATAGATTGCATCTCTGACAACTCCTTGTTCAAAGAATCACTATCCACATTGACATACAAGTAAGATGAGGACCATGATCCAACAAGGATTGGTTTCAATCCACACAATATAAATAAAACTGCAACATTAGTCAAGCAACATTTTCTATCGAATCATGTCATGCCTTATACAAGAATCAAAATAATCAAAACTACAAGATGCAAATATTATGTAAGAAAATAAATTCACATGTTCTAATGCACAAGTAAAGCTAAGCTAGGGTGCTACTTCTAAGATGAAGGGGGTCCTACCTTCACTCAAAAGTATGCCCACTACATACCTATGAACTCATAAATCCAGAAGTTGAACACACATAGAACTGTCTTGTATTTCATTATAAAAACCAAGGTACATTGTTTGAAGAGAGTCTCATCCCTTTTCCTTCCTATATATAGCTATAAATATATACCCTACTCTGATATCTCCCTTATATACATATATCTTACATATCATAGAAGGGAAGTGGTTACAACAAAAGGAGACCAAATCCCAAATGCATGGATCTACAACCAACACAAACTTGATTAAAGAAATGGAGGTTAACTAATGGTTGTTGGAACTTTTTGAATAACATAGAATCACAACAACATGATCCTTGAGAAAACCAATATTCCCAAATTCGTCCATAAGAGGCACAACTATCTTGAACATTGAGGTGCTACAGGAATTCAGGGCGTTAGATGATTTTTTAGAAAATCCATCTTGAAGATCTGCCCATATTTCCCCAGTCATACATTTTTTGAGAAATTGGCTCATTCATTACTCGAATTATCATGCTCTGCACAAAACCCATGTCTTGGATTTTCGAAATTAGTCTTCATATGTCTGGACTGTGGAAAAATTGCTTCTAGAAACAAGCTGCTATAGGAATTCTGGTAGCAGATCTATGCTACACGATTTGGAATGCATAAACCATCATTAGAAAGACCAAGTCTAATTCCTTTTAATTAATCAAAATAAGGGAAATTAATGAAATTAACAACTAAACATCTTATAAGCTTGCAATGACACTTATCTTGATAACTACGAGGGAATATGATAAAAAGGAACAATGATGAGGTAAAAGGGATGGACAAAAAGGGTCAAGATGGGACACAATGACAATGAAAAAGATACCAAATGGCGGTCGAACACATTGATCATCTTTAATGAAAATGGAAGAAGACATGATCATGTTATGAAGATATTATTTTGATATGTCCTCATCTATACCTTCAAGGTATACTTCATTTACAAATGGAAGAGTACAACCTCAAAATGGATGTTGAAAATCAACATGGGTAACTGTCATCGATTTATAATAAACTTGAAAAGATCCTCCAAGTTGGTAAATGAGGTATATTTAAAATTGATTATGATGCATTCACTTGTAGCTTGGGTTTGGACTACCACTCAATTTGGGATTCTAACCATTTTTAACAAATTCTTATGCAACTATTGTTGATGTTTGGACAACATCGGAAATAAATTCTACTAGATTAATAATTATTAAACAATATTATTAATGTCATAATATATTTATAAAGGGTATAAATATATATCACAAATAAATAGTTATTTATGATGAGTGTTCCATATATATATTTATTATCCAAGGGATACATCCTTTCATGGATGGTCACTATATGTTCTATATATATGGAACACTCATCATTGTAATAATATCATTGAGTGTATATATTCACATAGAATATCATATCTTATGAAAAATCAACATGGTATCAGAGCAGGACTGGGCTTAATTCCCTCACAGGAGAGTTCAGGAAAATAAGAGATATCTTGCGTTTGAATTTGAAGCTCATCTCAACAAGAAGTTGGCAATGAATAATCTAAACGCAAGACACAGATTCTAAAGTGAAAAATCAACATAGACAACATCTACGACAACAACTGTGAGAATGCGATCGGCTATAGAGAAGAAAAGCTTGGGATTGAGTGAAGCATTGATGATCCAGAGGATATGAGTTTTACCCCAACCGACAAGTAGTCCGACTATTGAATCTTATTATGAGAAATTGTACAAAAATCCTGGAAGCCCATTTATTATGGAGGCATCTGATATGCCAGGTGTTCTTCCTGTAATATTTTCTTTAGCAACAAGTTGTTCAACATCTGCATTCCACCATTCTCCAAAAATAATAGGAATCTCGACTTTTGAATGACGAAACAGATGGGGTACACTAGGTTTTGGATAAATAATAAGCACTCCATTTAAAGTTTCCCTGGGACATGAAATATGAGTTTGCTATCACAGAGTTGCCCTTTGTCTCGTAATGGTAAACCTGTAAACAAGTCCATCATTCTACCAAGTTCGTGGTTGGTTTATCCCATGCCAGGCCTTGTGATTGACTCTATTCTGGCGAAGACACCAAATAAATTGTTGATCTTCCACATCCATATTAGTGGGATGGTGATATGGGTAGTCCATGCCCAGTTTGCGCTTTAATATGCCAGGAGGAGGAGCAGGTCGGGGATGTAATACAGGACTTGTGTGGTGAGGTGCTTCGATATGGCTAATGATACAAAGTTGTGCTTGTTGGGGCATTGGGAGGGGCTATGGGACTGGATTGAAGATGTTGATTTTGTTGTTTGTGTGACGGAGAATAAGAGGAATACATTTTTGTTCATTGGACAAAAGGATCAGTTTCAGATAAGCAAAAATTACCACTATCATAACCAGAATAGAATCTAATGAGGGAAATAGCTCTGTAAAAGTGATTTGTAAGAAGGGTAGATTGAAAGAGTCAATGCGGGTTTTGAGAATCATGTGGCGACCTTTTATTTCGTTAACTTACGATCCTTTATTGCAGGAATGCATCAGAAAGAATTTGGTGACAGAAGGAAAATTAATCCATGCCCACATCATTCAGACATGATTCCAATACGAGGATGTCATTTTGACGAACATTCCTATTACCATGTATGCAAAATGTGGGATTGTAGAGGATTCCTGGAAAGTTTTTGAAAAAATGAATGAAAGAGATGTGGTTGGATGGAATATTGTGGTTGTTGGATATGTTCATAATGGATGTATTTACAAGGCCAAGGAATTGTTTGAGAAAATGTCTAAGCGAGATGTTGTGTCATGGAACGAAATGATTGCAAGATATGCTATGCATGATAGTGGGAAGGAGGCCCTTGAACTCTTTGAACAAATGCAACTTTCTAGCAAAAATCTAGATAATGTCACGTTTGTTGGTGTTCTATTTTCATGCAACCAAGAGATCCTAGTGAGCAAAGGCCATTAGTACTTTCACTCTATGAGTCAAGATTATGGCATCATTCCAAGAGTGGAACATTATGCCTGCATGGTGGACCTTCTTGGTCATGCTAGATTCCTAGATGAGGCAGAGAACTTAATCAAGGAAATTCAACTTGAATGTGGCTCAATGTTGTGACAAACCTTGCTTGTGGCCTACAGAGTCCATGTAAATATGGAGATGGGAAAACGTGTAAAATATTCTAGAAATGGAACCAGAATACCCTACAACATATGGGATTATATCAACCATCCAGATTACTGCTGGCATGTGGGAAGATGTTGCAAAGGTGCAAGAATTGATGAAAGATAGGGGCGTGAAATGGAGCCTAGACAAAGTTGGATTGAAATAAAGAGCAGGGTGCACATATATGTGGGAAGAGGGTTCTTGTAAAAAGAGGGAGTTGGCCTCTGAGTTTGAAATGAAGGACCTTGGTATGATGCACTACTTCTTGGGACTAGAGGTGTGGCAGAGAACTAATGAGATCTTTATGAATCAAGGGAAGTATGCATTGGAAATACTGAAGAGGTTCGAGATGTTGGATTGCAAGGCAATGGTTACACCTATGGTATCAAATCTGAAGTTGTTGCAGGACACGACTTCAAAGAATGTCGATGTTACTTTATATAGTCAGATGATGGGTTCATTGATGTACTTGACAAACACGAGACCGTATATATGTTTTGTTGTGAACACCCTGAGTCAATATAAGGGGCAACCCAAACATGTTTATTTGGTCGAAGCAAAACATGTGATGAGGTACCTTAAGGGTACATTGGATTATGGTCTCATATATTTGATAGACCACGAGTTCGGGTTATATGGATATTCAAATTCAGATTGGGCCGACAATATTCTTGATCAGAAAAGTACTTCGACATATTTCTTCAGTCTAGGCTCCAATATGGTTTTTTGGAGCATCATGGAGCAATCATGTGTAGAACTCAGTACGGTTGAGGATGAATATGTGGTAGCATGTGAAACATGTAGAGAAACAATGTGGCTTCGAAAGTTGTTTTCTGGGTTACTTGGTGTCAAACTAGAGGCAACCTGCATTTGGTGTGACAACCAGAGTTGCATGAAGTTGTCATAGAACCCGACGTTCCATGACAAGTCGAAGCCATATGAGATCAGATACTACTATATCAAGGATATGGTACAAAGGGGAGTGTTGGTGTAAATATATGTTTAGTATATTGCACTCATTTAAATATCAATCCAGGATTTGTAATCAAAAGAGTTGTTACACTATATTTGTCGAAAACAACTAACCTATCGATGTTTGTTGTATCTAGCTCAATCCAGAAACAATCAATAACATGACACTCTGTTTTTGGAATATCTGAACACTTCACACAAGTTAAAACTAGAAGATAATCTCATAGTAAAACTCTCAAGAAAACACTAAGTTGAAAAGGTTATTTCTCAGATAGCAAGTCTGTTAATTATAGTCTCATGAAATAAAGAGATGAACTAAGACCTTGCTTCCTGTAGCAATTGAATTCACATAGAAATTGACAATTAACTATATTTACTCTTGGAAAGAAACCAATCATGACCTAATCAATTTCAATCAAACCTTCCTCAATACATGAGACAATCAATATGATTGAAAGGCTTCATTATTGAAGCATGAAGGGTGAAAGATGAAGTCTAGTTGTTCCTATACCTACTAAGGACAACACAATTATTAAGACTTTCAAACTCAGAACAATAGCAATTGTTTATCTATCAACCCCAAACATCTATCCATCTTTTTTTGACTAACTATCACTCTATAGAAACATAAATAGAATTATCTACTATGCTCAATGTATAATTGTTCATTCACACTGATCCAAAATCAAAAGGCATCTATTTAAAAATCTGTATTGTACTTAGGAAAGTTCATACACTCATAACAATTTGCAACACACAACTATTATATTTGCACACTCACACAATTAACTTATGTCCACACATAAACATATACATGGAGGCTTACCTTGGTTGGGGTGGTGGGCCCTTTCTAAACCAACAAGATAGCTCTAAATAAATTACAGAATAAACACTTTACTCACACCCATGAATTGCACAAACTATCATTCGTATTCCTTCAATCAATCAAGTGAATCAGTAATTCAACATTTCATTTCCTGGTATAACATTGTATGTCGTTCCTTACTATATATTATCTATACAACATCCCTTTTAAAGAAGGCCAACCGTTACTATCAAGGTCTGAAGATAATTATCAA
Organism: Picea sitchensis; assembly: GCA_010110895.2. NCBI lineage: Eukaryota > Viridiplantae > Streptophyta > Pinopsida > Pinales > Pinaceae > Picea > Picea sitchensis. Next base: position 22,345 of record SNQJ01S0085043.1, read on the forward strand.
ATGTTTACAAAATATTACAATTGGTGATCATAGCATTTGTCAAGGAATGGACTTCATCCTCATGACACAAAGTGCATGAGTGACGAAGTCTATCGTGGTCTTCAAACAAACCAATGATGCTTCCATCCAACTAATTTCTTGGAGCCATCGCCAGTGTACTTGTTCAAAACATTAATTTAGAACAGGTTCAGAGTTGGTACTGGATCAGTGCAGAGGTGGTACCGGATCAACACAGTGTTGGTACCGGATCACCACATAGTTGGTATCGGATCAAACAGAGTACTATAATAGAATAGTTGATTGTTGCAGTACCGGACCAATGAAAGTACCGGATGAATCCCGAAGATGAGTACCGGACCAACGAAAGTACCGGATGAATCCTGAAGATGAGTATCGGATGAGGTGATGCCTTGTCATGAAGCTACTTAATAATAATAAAAGTAATTAGGAGCATAAATAATCAATCATTTAGTACTAATTAATCAAGATATCAAACAAATCATGTTTTTAACATGGGTTACCTCATTATGCATATGATAAGGTCACAAGGTAGGTTTGTGGAAGAAATAGACAACATATGCATAATTCAGAGGTAAAATTGACCAAGATAGAAGATAATATAATGTAATAGGGATGTCAAAATGGAGACTCAACATTTCCCCCATGCTTAAGTCATTCATGTCCTCATGCAAAAATGTCAAAACTGATACTCAAAATTTTGCAAAAATGAACTGTCTTCCATCCTATTTGAACATCATTTTTCTGGTTGTAGAATATTGAAACTAGAGGCCTCCTTCCTAAGCTCCTTCTTAATCACCCTGGTGTACTGGATCAAATGCAGAACTTGGTTAATCTTACCAGAGACTTCCTCTTGCGCATCTTGTAACCGTCGGTTATATTCTTTTAATTGTGCATTCTCTACCTTAATGTGCCTATCCAACACTTGATACTCTGTAACCTCTTGTTTTAACTTCTCATTTTGTTTTGTAAGTTTCCCAACCTTTAATATCAACTGATGCTTTCTCAAGGAAATGACATGATCAAATATGTTTGCTTGTTCAGTTACCTCCCCTCAGGCTTCCTTTTCCTTTCTTAAACCCTTTAAGGTTTCTGTGACTAACTCCTCAATCTCACTAATCTTTTCTCCATAGAAACTTTCCTTCTCTCGAGAAGTCAGAATATCAATAGGCTCCTCTAGAAAGGAAGGAACATGTGGAACTATTATATGTTTAGCCATGCTTCTTGTAGTTCTTCGTATAGGATGTGAGGCTTCCTCATGTTTACTGACATGAGTGGAATTTTCATCAAACCACTTTCTCTTCTTTGTTTTAGTAGCAGACATAGGCATTGGGAACTGTTTCTCCTGTATAGATTTTGTTTTCACCTTAGAGGACTGAGGTGTAGGTTCTGGAGTTTGTTCTTACTGAACACTCTTCGTTTCCACTCTGGAGGACTGAGGTGTAGGCTCTGGGATTTGCTTCTTTTGTACCTTCCTCATTTCAAGCTTCCCCGTATTTCCACTTTTCACTTTAGGAATCTTTTCCAACTTACTAATCGGCTCTTGAGGAAACACAATAGTTGCCTCAGGGGTCTTCTCCAACTCACTAACTGGCTCTTGAGGAAACTCAATAGTTTCCTCAGGGGCACGATATGAAACTTCATCTTGACCTGATTTCTTCCTTTTCCACCTCTCATTTCATGGAAATTGAATTTTAGGGATCGAGGCTGGACTTGGTTCTTTATATTGAGAGGACCTCTCCTTTCCAGATGTAGTGGGCTCCTCTGGAATTTGTTCTTCTGGCACATCCTTCTTTTGAAACTTTTTCTTGCTTTAAATATTTAGTTCATGGGCCCTCTCTAACTTGCTAACTGGATCCGGTGATAATTCAATGGTTTCCTCAGGAGCACTATCTGAGCGTTCACCTTGACCGACGTTCTTTCTTTGCTGCCTTTTAGTTTTAGGGATCACAGCTGGACTTGGTTTTTGAGATTGGGAGGTATTCTTTTTCTTGGATGCAGCAGGCTCCTCTATCATAATAGACTTATCCTTGTCCAATCTATCAATGGGTTGGGATGAAATAGGTGTAACAAGAGCTTCTTCACCCCCTAACTTCTTCCCTTTTCTTTTCCCTTCCTTTCTCTTTCTATTGGACCCCTCACTACATGCCTTTGTTTCATGTTCTTCTGTAGATTTAGAAACTCCTTCTTGAGAAATTTTTTGTTGAAGGAGTTGTTTCCAACTATTGCCTTGTTTCCTCAATGCATGGAGAACCAATAATTTTATTAAACCATGGTGATGGATACTAGTTTCAGGTTTCTTATATGTTGATTTAACTCCTCTCACCATTTTGTTTAGACTCATCCAGAGGAAATGGGGAAATTCAATTTGTGGCCCTCCTTCAAAATACGACAAGAGTTTTAAATGGTATAATAAGGTCACGACATACCTTCCTTCACAATTGAGAAAACTCTGCAAGCTGACGAGCATTGTACAATACTCTTCCTTAATACAACTTTGAGGAATACCTTTGGTCCAGTCGGGATCTTGATGCTTCGGCCTTAGAAACTTCTAACAAAGCTTTCTATCAATGATCACCCCCTTAAAATATTTCTCTCCAGAGGAAGGCAAGCCTGTAGCTTCCACTATGGTGGCCTCAATAATTTTTAATTTCATCTCCCCAAACTGGATACTCTCGCCATCATAGGTCTGAGAAAAATCAAGAGATACCCCCTCATTATAGCCTTTGAATTTTTCCAAAAATGGAACCCAGTCGGCCTGTTCAAATTTCTCCCTGCAAGCTTGGTATTCCTGCATATCCCTGTATAATTGGAACATTGGTTTGTGTCTATCAACCCCCATTCTTACTTAAAAGAAATTCTTACAGTGTATGAGGCAACGAAACAAAGAACAAGGGTTTAGTACTGGAACAGAGTAGCCCGCGATGGAGTACCAAAAGGGGATAGAGTATGAAAATGGTATGAAGGGACAGAGAAAAGTGTGAATGGAGATGATATGACAATAAAACACGTAAATAACTCTCATCTAGATGGAAAATCCATCCAGATGAGAGTTCATAAGTTAAGATTCAGATTGCAATGATCACATCCATGGTAATGATGGAAAGGTAAGATAAGTTGTATCCATGAATAACTTAAAGGAGCATATGGAGTTTGGTGTTAGATTGTGTTCACAGTAGTGTTGTTTAATGATTACAGGAGATACGGTCGATGTAACCTAAATTCACAGTTATGCAACTGTTTGACGTCAACGTGACCGGAAAATAATAATGGGTTCAACATGCATTAAGACATGGTTTAAACAAATAATTCACACGACGTGATGTTGGATCATGGCACTATGATATTCCTTCATCATATGAACAAAAGTATTTGACCAGAGTGTTTGAGAATGAAATTGGTCCTGTTAGAGGTATAATTACCTCGTACTCTCAACATTTCATACCCAACCCATCGAAATCTTCGAGTGTATATGAATGATTTCTATAGTAGGAAATATACACGAGGACTTGCAGAAGTTCATGGTAGGGAGCGTGTAATAATTGAGGAAAGGAGGATGCATGAGAGTAACCACATGTTTAATACATAATTAGTATGATTCTTTAATAAAACAGGATAAAATAGTGAGCTTATACCTCTTATTACCTTAAGCATTTGTATCAAGCAACAAAAAAAAACCTTTGAGTATAGGATAAAAATTACCAAAAATTCATCACCAATACTGGATCACACCTTAGTACCGGATCACTACAGAAAATTGTTGTAGTATTGGACCAACAAAGACCTTCTCCCTTAGTACCGAATGAACACATGGGTGGATGTTTTGCAGTACCGAAACAACACAGAGATTTGCCCAGTACCGGATGAACACAGGGTTTAATTTGTTGCAGTACTGGAACAACACAGAGATTTTACCAGTACTGGATGAACACAGGGTTTAATTTGTTGTAGTACTGGAACAACATAGAGATGTTATCCAATACTGGATCACCACAAGATTTTATTACGATACTCAATGAGAATTGGATAAGGTACCTGGAGGCGTATTCTGTAGAGTGGAACTTTGTAGGCTGTATTTTGTAGAAATTGTTGGTGTTTTCTGCTGCTATGGAAGAGAACATGTGATTTTATTCTACTGAAAGACCATAGAGGTAAAACAACAAAAAACACCTGGTACAGAAACTCTGAAATTGCAGTGGAAGCGTCAGAAGATGAGGCAAAAGAATTCAATGAATGGGATCCAAGCTCTGTAAAATGAAGGTACTCTGTAGCTGGACAACCTCATGTTGAGATTCAAATTTCTCCTCTTTTTGGAACCAAGCTGATCACTGCTCTTGTTGCCACTTCCTTTTTATTATAAAAATAATCCTAACTACTACTATTATGTAGATTTTTCTCGAACTCAAATTAGTTAATGCTCGCCGGTGTTTTCAGTTTTAAGGAGTCTAAAAAACTTAAAGAAAACTCCATCTATTGTCCCATGGATTTTTCTCGAGCCCAGGCCAGTTTCTGCTCCCCGGTGTTTTCAATTTTTAGGAGTCTGAAAAACTTAAAGAAAACTCCATCTACTGTCCCATGGATTTTTCTCGAGCCGAGGCCAATTCATGCTTGTCGGTGTTTTCAATTTTTAGGAGTCTGAAAAACTTAAAGAAAACTCCATTTATCTCCTTTTTCAAAAATGATCTACCAGGGCTGGATAAAGGGGTAAACCTACATCTAGTAGATGTCCTCCTTATTCATTTATCTACATGAGAACACAATCAACTTTTTGTTTTTGTCAGTAACACCAAAATTTATATCTAATGACACACCTATTTACAGATATGTACAGAGCCAAATTAATTCACACAACAAACTTACTGTGGTGGATCAGCGGGAGGAGAAGTCCCCTTGCTTATCAATTACATTTCAGAATTTTGAAGAACATGTTTGATAAAATCTTGTTTGGATAGAGGCTTATGATAAAACTTTAATCAATGTCCATTCACGATAAAGGAGGTATGATTCTCATCAATAGTCTTTATCTTAATTGAACCATTATTGTAAACTATATCAACTTCATAGGGTCCCAACCATCTAGTAGATAATTTACCTTTAAAATTCTTGAACCTACTATCATATAGTAGGGCCCAATCACGTGACTGAAAAGACTTTTTCTTGATGTAATTATCATGCCATTTAGTCCTATGTTCTTTTATAAAGGTAGTCCTTTGAAGAGAATCTTGTTTGATCTCATCAAGCTCATTCAACTGCAATAGCCTCTGTTTTTTAGCTTCATCCAAATCCATCCCTAATTGCTTGGCAGTCTTGAAGGTTTTCACTTGAAATTCTATGGGAAGCAACACCTGCTTCCCATATACCAAATCATACAGTGTATGGCCTGTTGTGTTTATCCAAGTTGTTCTATAGGCCCATAAGGCCTCAAGAAACCTATCAACCCAATATTTATGATGTAGTTGAACAGTCTTGGTAAGAATAGCTTATATCACCTTGTTAGTTGATTCCACCTACCCGTTTTCTTGGGGGTGATAAGGTGAAGGTTTTCTATGTTTAATTTTATACTGTTCAATAATATCTTTGACCAAATTGGAGGTGAATTGGGTTCCTTGGTCAGTTACTATTTCTCGAGGCACACCAAAGTGCGCAAATATTTCTTCAAAAAGAAAATCTACAATAGATTGTTCATTAGAAGAATATAAAGATTTATCTTCCACCCATTTGGTCACATAATTTGTGCAGACCAAGATGTATTTCTTCCTTCGATACATAGGGTTAATGGGTCCTACAAAATCAAAATCCCATTTCTAAAAATATTCAATTACTACCTAAGCTTGGAGATGCATCTCATCAACTATAGTAGGTTTTCCCATCCTCTGACAATCATCACAGCTGGCCACATACTTCTTTGCATCCTTGAAAATAGTTGGCCAATAGTAGTCGAACTGTCATATCTTGTATGATGTTATTTTATCAACAAAATGGCCTCCACATGGACCATCATGATAGGCTTTGAAGATGTCATGCATCTCATCCTCCTGGACACACCTTCTGATCACCAAATCAGCCTCAGTTCAGTATAAAAATCATCATGCCACATGTAATTGGCACTCAGCTGGATAATTCTTTGTTTTTCTCGGGAGGACAGATTCCGAGGTAGCTTCCCTGTTACAAGATAGTTGGCTACATCTACATACCAAGGAATGTAAGTAGAAATAGAAAATAGATTCTCATCTGGAAAATTGTCATCTATTGGTGCATTATCACCTGCATGAATGAGTCTAGACAAGAAATCAACAACTAAATTATCTCTTCTCGGTCTATCAATGATGGTGATATTAAATTCTTGTAGTAATAACAACCATCTAGTCACTCTAGCATTTGTAACAGGTTTATTCATAAAAAATCTGATGGTTGAGTGGTATGTATGTACAAAAACTTCATACCCTGTTATGTAGTGTTTGAACTTATTAATGGCATGCACTACTAACAATAATTCTTTTTCAGTGACAGTGTAATTTACTTCAGTAGGTGAAAGATTTTTCTTGACAAAGTATATATCATATGGAATCTGGCCTTCCATTTGTCCTAAAAAATCCCCCAAAGCTGTATCTGAGGCATCTGTGCATATATGAAACGGAAGGGACCAATTTGGTCCTCTTAAGACAGGGGCACTTGAAAGCTTTGTTTTTAAAAATTCAAAATAAATCTGACATTGTTCATTCCAACAAAATTCAACCTCTTTTGCTAACAACTTGAACAGTGGGGTAGCTAGGTTTGTAAAATTCTAAACGAACCTCCTATAGTAACCAACATGCCCTAAAAAGCTTTTGACTTTTTCTGTGAGCTAGGGATTTTGATTTGAGAAATGATGTCAATCTTGGCAGGGTCTACCCTTATTCCGGTATCGGAGATGTGATGACCTAAAACAATTCCTTTAGTGAGCATCATTCTAGATTTTTGATGATTGAGGGAAAGGTTGGTCTCTTTACACCTTATCAATACTTTCTCCAAATTGTCCAATGATTGTTGGAAATCATCCCCATATACTGTGAAGTTATCCATGTAGAATTCTACAAAGTCATGGGTCAAATCAGAGAAAATGGTCAGGACGACCCTTTGAAAGGTGGCAGGAGCATTACACAAACCAAAAGGAAGAACCCTATAAGTATAGGTACCCCATGGGAAAGTAAATGTGGTTTTGTCATGATCTTCTGGTGAAATTTGGATCTGATTGTAACCACTAAACCCATCCAAGAAAGAAAAATACCTCTTCCCAGACAAAGTGTCCAAGACCTGGTCTATGAAAGGAAAAGGAAAGTAATCCCTGTAGGTATCCTTGTTCAATTCTCAAAATTCCACACAAATCCTCGATTTACCATTTTTCTTAGGGACAATAACTAATGGGGATACCCACTTGCTATCCGATATAGGGTAAAGAAAATTGGCATGCAAGAGTTTTTGGAGTTCTTTCACTATGTCTTTTAAGGCTGGATTCATTCTTCTTTGGGGTTTCCTAACAGGTCTGATTTGGTCATTGGTGTAAATATGATGCATACAAGTGTCTGGGCGAATCCCTTTCATGTCAGAGTAATCCCATGCGAAAGCACCAGATTTCCCTTGAATCATTTGAATCAATTTTTGTTGTTGATCTGTTTCTAAGCTAGCATTGCTATACAAAAATTTTCCAGGACTGATTTCAACAGCTTGAACAACTGATTCTTTCGCTTCATCTATTTGTGAAATGGTGGAAACTGTAGAGGTGGAGGGGTGCCAGATTTCCTGAAATTCAGAGCTGAAGATATGTGTATATTCTAGAAAATATTGAGAGTATTCAATGCATTTGATATCAGACAAAAACAGGCTTAAAATATGTTCTGCAGTTTTCTCTTGAACTACTTTTACTTGTTCAAGTGTTAACAAGGGCTGAGTACAATCCTCCTCCCCATAGGGATCCTCCAACCAGAAAGGAACTTCAATGGCTAGTTGGGCAGGAGGAAAGAGAATAAGTTTTTGACTTTGGATGCCATTGGAGATTGTCATCTCTCCAGACCGACAACTAATAAATGCATCAGCAATGGCCAACCAAGGTCGGCCAAGAACTACTGGATGTCCTGGTTTGGAGGTTTTAGGATGAATCACCAAGATATCCACAGGGTACTCCCAAGAGGCCAAAGTGGTTGTTACATCATATAGATTTCCTGTTGGATTGATAACTGATTTGTTTGCTAATTCCAACAAAGTCTGCATTGGTCTTAGGTGATTTAGTTGCAGCATTTTCATGGTGTCAACCGGCATAACATTTATTGTTTCTCCTAGATCAATAAGTGTGTTTGGAAAAGAAACACCATTAATCTCTATTGTCACCACTGGATTTCCTAGATCATTATATTTAGATGGAATTTCTAATATAAATTCGGATAATTGTCCAACCACCTCTATAATAGGAGGCTCCTTCCTCTCCCTCCCTGGATTTTTAATGCAAAGATCCCTTAAAATATTAGCATAAATAGGAATGTCCTTGATGGCTTGAAGTAGGGGAATCTTTACACATATGTTTCTAAGTCCGGTCTCTATATTATGCCCTAGAGGTACCTTAGATTTCTTCACAAGTAACCTTTTTGGATAAGGGGGGGATTACTTTTCTGAGGTGTTTCTGATGGGTGAGGAGTATGAGGAGGAATTTCATGTTGTACAGGGGTGTCTCTTTCTTCATATGATTGGTTATCCATTTGTTCTTCTTCTTGAACTGTTTGGATATCTTCTTGTTCTTCTTCTTGAACTTCTTGGTTATCTACTTGTTCTTCTTCTTGAATAACCACAGTAGGGTTTGGTTTATTAAAAACCCTTCCTGATCTTAATTGAATTTCATTAAGTGAAGCAGGAGTTATCACGTAAGTGGGTAAGGTTTGTACTTCAAGATTTTGTACAGGTTGTGTAGGTCTATTGTTTGAATTAGCAATGGGTTGTGTGGGAATGAGGGTAGGTCAAGGAGGGTTTGGGATAGGTGCAACTTGCATTTGTTGCTACAGATTTGGGCTCATAGGCAATGCAAGTGGTTGTTGTAGCTATGGAGGTGGAGAGAGAGAAGGTGGATTAAATCATGGTAGCAACTGAGAGATATTGGAAGGGTATTGTGGGTAAGTGGGAAAGGTTGTGGGCTGAAAGGTAACATTACCATATGCAAGCTCCCTCCATCCTTGTTGCTAAGGCTAGATTTGTGGTTTCTGAGGTGACCATTGAGGGTAAGGAATTGGAGGTACCCATTGTTTTTGTGAATATTGTGTGGTATGATCTACAAACATATTAGGATTTTGTTGTCTACATGCCCTCTTGGGGGGATATGATGTTTCCTGAGGTTCTCCCCCTCCTTTGAAAATGGATTTTAGTCCAGGTAAAGAAGGGCACTCATTAGTAGGGTGATCTTTTGTACAGAGGCCACAGATTTTGATAACATTAATAGGATATTCCTTTTCAGGATGCCTTTTCCTACACCGAGGACAAAAAATTGCCAAAGTAGCATTTTCTTCTTCTTCTTTTATTTTGATTTTAATGGTATCGAGTTGGGAGATGATGGTGTTGAGGATGTCTATTTTGAATTTTTCTAGTAGATTCCCCAATTCTATCCTAGCAACACCTCCTAGTGTGGGTTTAGTAATTCTATTTATAGGATCCCCTACACTTTTTCTTGTTTTGCCTTGGCTGCGTGAGTACCTTTTACAATACTCTTCAATGTATGCAAACAAATTCTGATACAAATCTCCATAACTCATGAGGTTTAGTACCTCGATACATTAATCCCTTACACCTTTTAGGAATATGGTCCTAACTGTGGTTGTGTCTAAGGCAAATTGTTTTGTATTTTGGTAGTTATATAGGAACCTTTCTAGGTAATCTTCCAAAATTTCCTCCTCAGACTGTTGCATTTGAAATATGTCATTCCTAGCATCCCTAGGTCGATAATAATCTTTTTATTTATGGAGGAAAGTCTCCTTCATGCCATCCCAAGATAAAATAGTGTGTTCTCCTAGTCTCATAAACCACCTTAATGTTGAGTCTTTAAGTGTGTCTGGAAAGAGTTTTAGTTTTTGTGCATTATCAGTGTAATTATAACTCCTACATAGTATATCAAATTCAAACAAAAATGAATCAAGTTCTTCTGTTGACATACCATGGAAGTGAGGTAGTGAAGACAGTGGAATATTCTTCATAGAAACATCTCTGGTGATGTCTAATATTGGGAATCCAAATGTCTTTGTCTCATTGTTTGCATTTCCCTCTTCATCTACGATATCTCCAAATAGCACGTTGTAGGGTGGTGGTGATGCCTCCCCACTAATTGATGGTTCAACCACTAGGTTTTTTGGTGTATCCAATTGTTTCAATACCTTGTGTGTTGCCCCAATGGCATATGCAACCTCTTCTACCACTACCTCTGTCTATTTTCCAGCTCTTCCTTCTGATTGGGTCGCCAGTGCTTCCCTTCTTGCTTGTTGTACTATGTTTTCAATATGAATAGTAGCTTCAGATTTGGTGCCTTTGGTTGTTGTTTCAATTGTTACCTTTGAACTTTCTCCTCCGAGAATTGTTCCTGCACAAAAATTAGCTGAATTAGTTTGTGTGGGGGGGTTTCTTGTTGTTTCTTTTGTCTATTTTTTCTTAAATTTTGGAGGCAATAAATCTACCCTTACTATCCCTATGTATACTCATAAAAAGAGGAAATTATAATACTAATGAAACACAAATGTTTAACTACCAAAGGTAAGAGGACAACCTGACTTTGGAGCGACCCCACCAAAGTGGATGCGCAGGTTCTTACCTCTCATCTTACAGTCTTCTCTCCGCCCTTAGGTTGTCCTTAAATCCAATCCAAACTCATCAAACCAATCAAACTCAAAATGATACCTATTACCGTTTACAACTCCTCGACAACGATGCCAAACTGTTGGTGTAAATATATGTTTAGTATATTGAACTCATTTAAATATGAATCCAAGATTCGTAATCATAAGAGTTGTTACACTATATGTGATGAAAACAGGTAACCTATCTATGTCTATTGTATCTAGCTAAATCAAGAAACAACCAATAACATAACACTCTATTTTTGGAATATCTGAACACTTCACACAACTTCAAACTAGAAGATAATTTCATAGTAAAACTCTCAAGAAAACACTCAGTTGAAAAGGTTCTTACTCATATAGAAACTCTGTTCATTACAGGCTCATGAAATAAAGAGATGAACTGGGACCTTGCTTCCTATAGCAATTGAATTCACATAGAAATTGACAATTCACTCTATTTACTCTTGGAAAGAAACCAATCATGAGCTAATCAATTTCAATTAAATCTTCCTCAATAGAGGATACAATAAGTATGATTGAAAGAATTATGAAGGGTGAGAGATGAAGTCTAGTTGTTCCTGTACCTACTAAGGACAACACAATTATTAAGACTTTCAAACTCAGAACAATAGAAATTGTTTATCTAACAATTCCAAACATCTATCCATCTTTTGTTGACTAGTTATCACTCCGCAGAAACATAAATAGAATTATCTACTATGCTCAATGTATAACTGTTCATTCACACTGATCCAAAATCAAAAGGCATCTATTTAAAAATATGTATTGTACTTAGGAAATTCCATACACTCATCATCATTTGCAACACACAACTATTATATTTTCACACTCACACAATTAACTTATGTCCACACATAAACATATACAGGGAGGCTTACCTTGGTTGGGGCAGTGGGCCCTTGCTGAACCAACAAGGTAGATCTAAAGAAATTACATAATAAACACTTTACTCACACCCATGAATTGCACAAACTAGTATTCGTATTCCTTCAATCAATCAAGTGAATCCGTAATTCAACATTTCATTTCCTAGCATAACAATGTATATCATTCCTTACAATCTATTATCTATACAACATCCCTTTTAAAGAAGGTCATCCATTACAATCAAGGTTTGAAGATAATTATCAAATGTTTAAAAAATATTACAATTGGTGATCATAGCGTATCTCAAGGAATGGACTTCATACTC